>JABUQX010091167.1:0-32500 GCA_015478945.1 Trachelipus rathkii
GCGAAATTTTTCAATTTCGAATCCGTGTGTTGGATAACTGACGTACTGACTAAGTAATTTTCCTTCGCAACTTTTAATCGAGTCCACAGGCACAACAACAACAACTTTTCGTACAGTTGCTGCTGCATACCTGCTTCGTCGTGAGGAAAACACTTAGCAGCAGCCACCTATCCTGCCGCTGTATATTTTTGTTAATGAAGTGCCCAGGCAGCAAGGCACTCCGCAACGCCCCATACGAGTAGGGGTTGAACCTTTGCAGCCTAGTTTACTAAAGGGAAGTCTCAAGCGCTCGTCCCGAATGAAGGGACTCGACACTCTTACAACACCCCGGCTGGTACGAAAGTCGTATACAAACGATTCGGCGGATACTCACGCTGTATGCCAGTCAGTCAAAGCGACGGTAGAGGCCAATGAGTGGACAGTCACTGACCCCTATGATTCCATCTCTCCTTCCCTTTGACAGAGAGGCAAGAACCGGCCCTAGCCCGTGTACCGCGGCGCGAATCACCTTACGATCCATGCGCCCACAACGGTCCTACAGGCCGCGCCCGCAATCCCGAAGGAATGCGAGTTCGGGCAGCCGAAGCTGCGCCATGGCCGGTCCCTTTGCTCCCCAGGGTTAGTGGTATGAACTCACCCGCTCGGTCACATAGCCGAAACGAGACACCGAAGGGGGACTTCCGAGGCGTGTGAAAATCGAGTGAGCTACCGGTAAGAGTGACGCGTCAGAGGTGATACTTCTCAGAGCCCCCCGTTCTTACCCACAAAAGTGGCGGCGGAGTGTGATAAAGTGGGAACGTGTCGCACGCTCAGACCAGACGCCACTCGACCAGGAACCCCTCGGAAGCGAGACCCTCGGTTATATCGTTCTACCTCACAGAACCGTTTTTCTCCGCTCATGTGCCGTGGCATCCCTGGACCGGCTTCTGCCTTCAGAGGCGTTCAGGCATAAGTCCGGACGGACGTAGCTTCGCACCAATGGCTTATCAGCCAAGTGCTGCACCAGAGGTCCGCCCCCGCTGTTCCTCTCGTACTGAGCGGGGCTACCATCGCCACGGCCGTTTACTGGACACAGTAGGGTAAAACTAACCTGTCTCGCGACGGTCTAAACCCAGCTCACGTTCCCCGTTAGCGGGTGAACAATCCGACACTTGGCGTGTTCTGCCACGCAATGATAGGAAGAGCCGACATCGAAGGATCAAAAAGCGACGTCGCTATGAACGCTTGGCCGCCACAAGCCAGTTATCCCTGTGGTAACTTTTCTGACACCTCTTGCTCAAAACTCTAGAGAGTCAAAAGGATCGAGAGGCCCCGCTTTCACGGTCCGTATTCGTACTGAAAATCCGGATCAAGCCAGCATTTGCCCTTTTGCTCTACGCGAGGTTTCTGTCCTCGCTGAGCTGGCCTTGGGACACCTGCGTTATCTTTTGACAGATGTACCGCCCCAGTCAAACTCCCCATCTGACACTGTCCTCGACACGCGTCGCGAAAAAAGGCGCCGAAAACCGGAGACATTTTCGACGGCGGATGACCGCACCCCTCCCGACCGCTCGCGCTACTATTCCAACAATTCAATACCCCGACACGCAACCGCCGAAGCAGCGGCAGCAGCCGAAACTACTACCGCAACTACTGCGGACGGACGGAGAAAAAAGAGAGGAGGCTCGCGAGAAAACGGAACGACAGGAAAGTACGACCACCACCGCGAATCCGAACAACGGCCCAGCGCGCCTTCGAACTTCGCTTTTCTCGAGAATAGCCAAGCGTTTCCCGACGAACCCCCTAAAAGGCGCCGAAGCTCCCACTAACCTGTGACCCTCAATCTAAGGGATAAGGAGGCTGAATTGTGTCTAATGTCTCCTGATTGTCTTATAACTATGTGATATACTCTCTCTCATTTGCAATCGCGCTGTGCAATTTAAAATACAGAGTCAGTTTTTTGTTGGTGAGATAATCAGACGATAGCATGATATAGAAAGAGATACTTTTGTCCTCTAAATGTCTCATTAATGGTCGGCAAAAGAAACAAAATGTAAAAATAAACGATTTCTATTTGTAAAATTTATAAAACCAATTATGGTATTATTCCTTGTATCAATTACATTTCAGAAGGTCGTAGCATTTATTATAAGAAATCGCTCCACCGTCACTCGCGCCGCCCGTCACACCAACATATGCCCGATCTCAGCGCGGAGGAGTAAACCCGAGCCTCCCACTTATTCTCTTCACTTAATAAATTTATTCCAAGAATTTATGATTATTTTTATTTACAAAATTTAGTAAACTTCATCTCATTATACTCTTTCCCTCCCCCATCCTCTCACTTATATGTGTCAACAGTAGTCTCCTCAAAGTATTCATTTCATTTCAGGGGTATTATTATCTTCTGTCATCCCGCATTGTGGTTTCGCATGATGACCTCATTTCCCGTGGCCTAGTGGTGATCTGGTAGCCAAGTACAGTGGTTATTTCCACAGGTTGTGGGCTGTTGTGGGTGGCTGTTACAACTTTAAAACTAATTTGATTATAAATATGAATGATAGGACCTATGTTGTAATTCTCCTACCATTGTGAATTGTGTCAAGACAAGAAGTAAATATCTAGCAATCCTCAAATCATTGAATCTATCATCTATGGTCTACATCTTTAAATATATAATTATTTTGGAATATTATTTTATTGTTTAATACAAAATAATAAGTATATTGTTATTGTTGAAAGCTACAAATTGAGTGCTTTAACCAGGGTTGGAGATTTTTTGATCTTTATAGAAAAAAATCAATTTTTGATTTTTATAGATTTATTGATTTTTTTGTAAGTTTGGTTTAATCCATAGTGGTCTCTCGACGTAACACGTCCGAAATAGGTGAGTATCTAATTAAATTAGATTGTACTGATGCATTGGCTACTCACTTAATGAGAGAGTACATATTATGTTAACTCTCGACGTTATTACCGCGGCTTCATATTATGATTTCATTCACTATTTTGGTACATACTGAGCACTGGGCGAGAATAATCATACATCGTCGATTCAAACATCCGGTATTTGAAGTGATACCATCGCTCTATACTGTCTTTAGTTTTAATTAATGCTAAGTCGGATCCCCTGGTTCTACGCAGTTCTGAATTTGGACCGTTATAAAGCCCAGCCGTAGACAGGAGGGAAGGCTCAAAGCTGGATAAAAGACTCGTCATAATTGCTGCGATCTCCCCCTTTGTGAAAAATATATCCAAACCAGCTCGACCGACAGTGACATACGTAGGTACAATAAGAACTGCGGCTGCCGCGCGACGTAATCCCTCTATACCTTAATGCCCGCTCACTCGGTCTACGGTAGAGTGAGAGTGAACTGACGTAAGCGCGATGCCGGTCCTATGTGTCATCGGAAACCGCAATGAGTACCTATCACCTGAAACTCCGAACTCGTGCACGCCGAGCTCACCGACCGAGCTCGTGCTTCTCCAGTAAGACAGATCCCGACTAGTGCCGCCCTCCAGAGCCATCCTTTTACCCGTAGTACGGATCAGAGTTATTTAGCGACGTCTCCTTACCTACGTTCGATACTAGCGACACAGAGACCTGCGTAACACCGGGGTCCTTGATGCAGGTTCTGGGTCGGAACAGTGCAGCTAAATGACTATGGACTCGTTACAGTAGAGTCAACCATCTCTCAACTCCAACAGTTTCAAGGACCGGCAAACGGCACGTATCAGTATGAGTAACTCCTAGCTAACAACATAATGAGACGCTAACCTTCTGGATACGATACCACGTTATAGTCTCATAAAGTCTATTTCTACCTATATTCTCAGATAAATTTTCCAGTAACCCGGCTCGTGACCCCTTATATGAGATAAAGAGCACAAGTCTCATTCCCCGGTACACTCACGCCCTCCAAGTAGGTTAGTAAATGACATAATATCTCATCACTGTTACCAGGTCATTCGAATCGTGACCATAAAGTACGAACGGACATAATTCTTCCGTCGGGCGGCCATATAAAGACCCGCGGACTAGAAATTGCACCCGGAAATTTCTCGATGCACCGCAGCGCACCTCAACTCTGAATCAAAACTCTCGAACTAAATTTATCATATCTATACCAGAAAATAGTATAAGGAAAAGATGTTACGAATCAAGAGTACCCAAAACTCGTGAAAGTCAGATAAATCAAGAGTGAAAAGTCATATTATAACGAGATATAGTAAAGCCACACTGGGGAAACTACCGCTAAAACCGTGTACCCCACAAGTCAACCCCAACGCACCAAAGAATACCACAAATTTTAAAGCCCATTCCGCACTAATACAGCGCTAAATGCCGCACCTTGTGCCTTCCCTCTACGCAGCCTGTCCCAGTCAATCCATTCAGAATCTAAGTAATAAGCACTCTAACCTAGAAGCCTTGTCTGGTGTCACTCCGCCTAATGAGCGTCTAGTACGTGTCCCAGCAACCCATAATAACCTTCATATAAGTTAAAACCCTAATACAGTAAGCAGAGTTGCATGCTTACGAGCTCCTTAGAATGTCCCAACCGTTCCATCGCAAGAATATATAAGCGAAAACAGCGAGATATCACAAGAAAGACGAACAGTAAGGTCCTATACTTATAGGACATGTCCCAGGAGAGCCACAATAAAAATGTAAAATAATTTAAGAGAGCAGCAATCATCGCGGCCACCTACTCAATGTGAACAAATCGTCGGCCAGTCGACGCGCCATTAATGCTATAAATGATCGCTCCACCGAACGCTCCATACACTCTTAAAAGACCTTTGTATGGGCAGTTATCTTAGACTGTCCCAGTCAAGCAATAATAATTTACTTAGACTTAAAACCTACTAATCAATTGGAAGGAAGCCCCGCATCTGGACCCCTGCCTATAGGATCGTCTCCAGGCTATCTCAACATCCGCGATAAGACCTAAACCTAAGGAAATACAGAACAGGAATACTTTGGAGAAGCGCAAGATCCTTCTGAAAGAAAAGGTGCGAGCGAATCAATCGAAAAAATCTCAACTTAGTCAAGAAGACTCTGATACTCTATGTACCCCTCTAAGAGCCAAAGTCTCACTTTTCGGTCAACCATAGAGATAATTCTACGAATCTAAGGAATCAATTCTGGTTCAAAATAATAGCTAATGCATATACGCAAAACTGTGATTTGTTCTCACTCTCAAAGAAGCACATGGCTCGCACCTCAGACTTGTCCAGGTCACATCCAACACACACCTGGCTTGAATAATCGTACTCCTACTCTCGAATGCACAGACATGGGCACGTATAACCTTGAACTATCCAGTAAAAGCGCATAATTAATAAATGAAACTTAATGGACAGAAATAAGAAGTGTATCCTAAGGTCAGATAATATACTGGTAGATGGGATATAGCACGTGGAGACCCCAGATCTAGTATAAGCCCCACCCTCTCGACTGGCTCTCGGCATTAATGTCCATATTGCTGTTCTTTTCAGTGCTCTCTCTAACTTACTCCATGCATTGTACTGTGGAAAACATTCCTGTAGCTGTTTCATAAGGCGACCTTTTCCTGTGTGAGTTATACCTTGCGTCTCGGAAGATATATCTATAATGGTGATTAATGATTGGGATTGACTGGGACAGTGTAGATAGGACCCATGGTGGCGCCAAACCCGGAATATCTTCAAGTTACTAAATATTTCTTGATATTTCATACATATTAAAAGTGACAATACATCCTCATCCTTCAAAGGATATGTATTTCACGTGGAATTCTTCTTATTTATGGAGGTTGCAGCTCGCTGAGCGATCTTTTAGAGCGGCGGGCCGCCAAATAGCAAGCGGACCTTACCCACATTATTATATTCTTTATTGGCCAGCCTGGCGCAGTTCTACAGAGGAAGGACCATGCCGGCTCCCTCTCAGCTAAATGGCAGGTCTCTCTATTATATTTGAGTTGACTGGCGTAATTCTAGAGGGATTCCCATAGGGCTCTCTCAGATTATTATGTTATCTTTAATTGCATAATATATCAACTCGAAGTTGCACTTCGAGCGACAGGTCTATATCGCGGCCTCCGCTATACGCGATTCGAGCTTCTGCCCTCCACGCTCACTCCGCCGCTCTACATCGTCGTGAGTATGGCATTTCTCGGGATACTCATTATGTAGTGGCTATGCCACATCTAGCGACGGACGAGTGTCCCCTCCACGCGTAGAAGGTGGAGCGAATAAAGCTAGGACCCTCTTTAACATTATCACTCCTTCCTCAGTTCTGGTTAAATCGGTGGACCGAGTCTAAAAAGGACATTGCGCTGTAGCGCTTCTAATGCTCATTTTCAGGGTAGTCGGGTTCTCGTATCTCGAGATTTTGATTACACATACTTGGTGGTTCCTCTTACTTTCCATGCAATCTCGACTCTTGACTCTCATACTGGGTTTGGAACTGTTGACGATCTAGACATGGCGTCACATACAGCTTCCAAATCGAATCTTATATTGATTTTGGCTCCATTAGTGCAACATTACATAGACATGCATAATATTGAAACCTAACTCTAGAATGTCCCAGTCAACCATAATAAATATAAGAATAATACAAGAAGCCGTATGGTCATTTTTAGTCGAGAGCGTGAGAGAGTCCATAAAAAATTAAAGTGACATTATAGATATCCACGATTACTGAGGCACTCTTTTCTCACCCTAGGTTATGATAGTGCTCCATCAGTCCAGAGACAGGAACTATTAATATAAATCACATCACAAGACTCAAAAGTGAAATTTCTCTATACTTTATGCATTCACGTGCAATGCCGAGCGAAGCGCGAGCATAAAGCCTTATCCTGTAGGAAAACCGTCTCGTCCCAACCGTCAGACCTCCATAAGTATATAGTATCAATTATATAGTTTCTATATCGCTATGCCTCGCAGCACACTCTCAATGAACAGATCCAGAACTCTCGGACGTCAGCGACATCTGCAACTTGCGGAGTACCCATCCATCAGTATATACCCCTGGATACTATTACATATTTACGACAAGCTTAGCATCAGGATCCTTTTCTAGACGCATGGTGTGCCCAGTGATCAGCTCGAAAGAGCTCACGAACATAACTTCATATCTAAAAAATCTTGAGGCGAAAAAACCCCGCCATTGGCCGCTCCATCCATGACATGCTCCCACCCGTCCGAGAAGAACAGACCATATCAAATAAATAAAAAAATAATTACGTAATATAAAATGTATGGAAACAGTAACAGCTACAGGATTATGAGCAATATAACTTGACGCACGAGAGAACCAGCGTGAGGCGCGGGCGCGGGCCCGCTTGCGCCGTCACATATAGCATGAAGTTGCGTTCTCCTTGGGTTCCTGACACGCATGCCTCGCTTGAATTAGTCTGCTATGAGAGCACCGACCGAGAAAATAATAGATTACCCGGTGCGCGAGAGTCGCGCGAGCCTCTGCTCTGAAGTCCATTGGATAGTAATTATATCCTACTACTATGCTATCCACCTCTATACGGAGTCAGCTCCTTTTGAAAGGATCACTTTCGTTCGTCCTATGGTAGTGTAGTACAGCCCGTTTGGACTGCGTATCGCGTGCATCTTAGAAGACTGTGGGTCCTCTCCGATGCTGCCCGGCAATTTGGACCGAGTAAGCTCGCCGACAATCTTTACATTCTCTCGCTATGCGCGCGTCGCTCACCGTGCGGACGGGCATACTGAAATTCCAGCCTACCTACATGCGGCCGGCCTGGCATGCATTACTATGCATTTATTACTCTTTTAAACTCTTTATGCTCTCTGGATGCTTGTGTAAGAGACACTCTCCTCCAGACCCGGGCGGAGGAGGCGACAGTTCGTGCCTCGAGACTTAGCGGCCTCGCGTTAATTCGATCTGACTCTCTCTAGAACGTCATTAATGAGGTGTGGTAGTATTTGCGACCAGACTTATTCATTACTTGGTGCTCTCGCTCCGGTGCTATGCAAGATTACGAGTGAAGCCCAAACTGAATTGCTGCCTTCCTAAGATGTTTATTAGGTAATTAATTTGTGCGCTACTATAGATCCATAATAAGGTTTGAAAACCCTCGAGAGAGCCGCCTCTCCGTAACGAGAAAGAAGAGTCACACTTTCTAGGCTTCCTGTTAATTATGAATTTTTATTGCCCTTTTGACCTGGGCAGTGGCTACAAAGTAGAGCCTCATGACTCAGCTCGTGTATTTCTCTCTGTCTGTACTTCCTCTCATGTGTGCGCCTCTGACTCCATGGGGACATTGCTTTAAGTAGCCGCGTGCCTCTGCAGCTTCTTAATTTTGATGTGTACAGGGATTGAGCTCTATGAGTCTTCACTTAGGAAGCCGTAGTCAAAATTCGCAACCCTCCTCGCTCGTGAGAAGTGTCCCAGTCGCCATCACGCCACTAAGTGAGACCCGCCGCCCGACTTCGATGCTCCATGTGATAATGTGACTAACCCCAGAGACTAGCCTGCTTCCCCACCGTTCCCCGCAAACCAATTATTGGATGTATTTTCTCGTCTTGTTTTCTTTCGAGGACCGGGTCCGCCAGTCAGGCACATCACTAATAAAGGCATCAGTGACCCGATTATATCCAGGAGCATTGTATAGACATGAGCGTAGAGTTCTTCCGAGACCTATAGAATATGCTCCCAGTCAACCCAAATAATAATGTGGGTACCCGATAAGTAATGGTGATCAATGCCTGGCCAGGATGAAGCAGGGATAACACCTGAAAGGAAAGGTCCCCGGCTAAGTCGATTCGAGCGTGCCAATAACGATCGTCCTAGGACTGGGCTCCGCGAACAATTAGCAGAGCGCACACCGTAAAGAAATACCAAATATACGAATACATATTAAATAATAGATAAGCCACATGTTGCTCTCCTCCTCGAAGATTATCTCCATTCAGACTGCATATATCTGGATGACAAGTTTTCGCAGAAGCTTCGAGTACAGTTATTATGTAAGAAAGGACATGACTTGAGCGGTCCTTAGTGGGTGATATGAACTCGCTTTCTCTAGCCATTCTGCAACTCTGATACCCACAGTGGTGATAAGAAAAGCGCTCTTTCTCTCCATGAAGACTTTTTGATCGGAGAATACGCAGTACTTAGTGGGCCATCTAGGTCTAAGCAAACTGGCGCTGATGGTAATATGAACTTCAGAAAGAAGCGTCCGAGTCAAAGTGGCTGCTACCACGTATCTACCAGACTATGCCAGAGTCAAAGGGCGGTCTGGTCGCTTCAAGACTGCAGTCAAGGCGCCCATGCGACAAGGCGGCAATCCGACAAAGGAGTAGAATTTTGTAACAAACTCAACCGCCGAGACGCCCTGAAAATGGATGGACTTGCATAAAGCAGTCCCATATCGTAAACTCGTCGTTTAAAATAATTAATGTAATTTAATAGTGAACGGACATCTCTTCTACTCTTCACGTGAGAGGAGTGGAACGCACACGTCCCCGAGCATGTGTGTGTGGATCGTGACGTACCATCCGATGAGCTCTCGCACGTCGATTAAGAGACGCGCGACGGTTTAATAATTTAAGGGTAATGGTCGCAGAAGCTCATGGCAGTAAACTCTCCGGAGAGTGAGAACGCCACCGGAGTTCGCAGATCTTATCTTGTGCGCTTGACGCTGCAATCGGGATAGGAACCTACGATAGGCCTGTTGCGGGACGGTATCGCTCTGCTAAACTCTGCTGCAATGAAAGGGTAGTTCAGGGTACACATTAGCCGCTGGCTTAAACAACTATTTTAAGATTCGTGACACGAGTAATCTTTTATGCCCAATCCAAATGAGATCTTAGTACCGATTGCGCGCCCTTGCTTCTTACTGCGGAGCCCGCATGCAGTCCGGACGTTAGCCTAGTCAACACCAGTTGAGGTGGCGCCCCCTGACCACCCCATAACAGCAGCCTAAAGCTCCTCATAATTAGGAAAATAGACTGGCTGGATGCTACTGAGTTTCTCGTACTCCTCTTTACTCTTTAGTATAATCTTACTGGTGTGTTTTCGCAGCTGTGCGGTGTCGGGAAGGCACCAGTCGCCTAGACAGAGCTCAGAGCTGACCCACTCCTGTGGCCCGGCTTCTGAATTATATAGTGTCTCACTGTCTCGTGCTTGACAGCTCAGCATGCTATGTGTTTTGACTGGGACGAATGGTCCTGGATTGTCACCATTGGCTCGCCTACCCTCTCGTTCTAGTTTCTCTGTTCTGTTTTCCTTTCGTCATCGGGTGGCAGTGCATGAGATCAAGCCAGGCAGGTATCAAGGCAAGGCAGACTAGAACAAAACATAACCATTTTGATGATGCTCTGTCAATGCGATGCAGCTTAAGACAGTCGCTCATGCTGATTAATAGAGCTGCTGGATGCACCGTTTCGCTTCCTCTTTACTTAGTCTTTCATCTGATTCTTTTTTTGATGTGCGCTTCGGGTGGCAGCCAGGCATTGCAGCGTGGCAACTGGCATGTATCGTGTGACACAGACAGGTGGGGACAGTAGTCACTGCGACAAGGCAGGCAGCGACGCTCTTAAGGTTGGTAATGGCTTGAGCTGAGATTTGCTACGTTTATCTCTCGAGCTCCCTCTGACTTCTAGGTTTCTTGTTCTGTTTGCTGTGTTATCATCTGTGCTAAACCTTTAATTATACATGACCACTATGCAAGTCGATTCTCAAGATTGAATGTTTCAGATTTTTCCGTCGTGCGCGGTGCAAGGATCCGGTCAATATTCCGGAACTAGGCGCGGGGAAGAATTATTTATCTATATCGGTCGGACTCTTGGACTATATCGTGATCTCGATGCTCCTAGGAAACGTAGATATGCTTCGCAAGCTCGGACCTTATTCTAGTGGATGCGGGTCTCGAATGGGCGGGAGCTTTGCTCCTTTCTTATAATAAGGACGACTCTGACTGATTTCTGTGGATATCAATTTTTCAGGATAGGGAAAGACTTTAAATTAATACTATAACTTGCGGGTCGTTCCGAAGAGCGTTCTTCAGTTTGTATGCGGTGCGACGGTCTCCCGCGTGCCGTTGCCGAGTAGTTCGCCTGAAACACTAGTTGAGCTATGGCAGCGTGTATGCCTACTTTTACGAGTCCCAATGCTTCACTGCCTGTCCTGTACCCAGAAACCGCTTCAGGTCCCCCGAGGTTCGCAGTTCTTCTTTGTCGCTAGTCGAACGTAGTAGGGAAGTCCGCAAACTCGATATCCCGTAATTCGGGAGAAGGATTAGGTCTTCTGGAGGGGCGGGACTCAGTCGTGCATGTTCTTTCACTCGTCGAAAGTGGCCGGGCGTGGACTCTGCGAGCGTGCTCTAGAGTCGCGGTTCTCTACTCTGGTGTGGTAAGGCGACTCCATGCGGTTTCTTCGCTGTCCGAGTTTATCGTGAACGAGTCTGATTTATTCGTCGTCCTCCCCGTCCGTGGACGAGGGCGGCTTAGGATCTGGACTGGCGACGAGGTCGTTCGTCGCACATCAGCGGACCATGCGCGTTCTTATGGTGGCCCGCGCTCTTGCGCCGTCTCTCGGCGCTGGATGTGGTGTATTTCTAAAGCGGTTTGAGATCTTACGTCAAGCTCATATTGCGGAGGTCTCTCTGTTGCAGCTTTGGCTTCCATCCAGTCTCCGGCTGGCTATTAACTGGGAAATTTCTAAGAGTGACAACGTCCATCGCAGATACTGGACACGGAGCAGGCGAGAATCCGACTTTGTCTAATTAAAACAAAGGCTTCTACGTATGTCCTCATACCGATTGGTGTTGTGTCTGACGATTGTATATAGTATTTCTAGTGGCCCCGGTGCTCATCCTGTGAGGGATCCAGAATTGCATAAGAAGAATTCAATGGAAGACGTCGCGGAGAAGTATACGCGGCGCCCAGCATGTAGACAATCGACTGTCTTAAGGTAGCGCATTATGCCTCGTCATCTAATTAGTGACGCGCATGAATGGATATTAATTACCTTTAGATTCTATACTGTCTTCCTAACTACCGTCTTAGCGAACCCAACAGGCATGGGAACGGCCTGCGAGACATCAGCGGGAAAGAAGACCCTGTTTGAGCTGACTCTAGTTACATTGGGAGAGACATGAGAGGTGGTAGAATAAGTTGGGAGGCTCTGAGGGTATATATACTCCTCCGCGGGCTAGAGGCTATGATCTGGGGTGAGCATAGCATGAGCGCAGGCGGGGGACGGGCGGCGAGTTGACGCGGCCGGTCTTTTTCGTGTAACTCATACTGTCCCTACTCTTAATTCTTTCCTCTCAGTTCCGTACTCTCTCTAATTACGATTCCCCTATACGCAACTGCTTCTCGGAGGTTTCCTTGCCGCCAGGTGTTAAGTACCAATACCTTTGATGCGTTACCTCCGTACTTAAACTACGATTTAGTGTGCGCGTGGAAAAGGGCGGCCTTTCGCCCAGCCCTTTCCTATTCAGCCTTGCCCTTCCGTTGATTGAGGGTCAAACGGTATAAATTCTTGCATAGCTTATTGGGAGGGTGCTGCGTCGGGCCACGCGTATTCTTCGAGAAAAGCGAAGTTCGAAGGCGGCGCTTGAGCCGGTTGTTCGGGTATTCTCAGCTTGTTGCTAGGTTTATTGATCGTACTTTACTCTGTACAGTTCTCGATTATCTCTGTGCGAGCCTACCTTCTCTTTTTTTCCGGTCGTCCGCTCCCTAAGATGTCCTTAATTCTTAATTTTATGGTTGGATAGTAGTTTGCGGGACACCTGCCTGCGCTGTCATTCGCGTGCGATGTGTGTGTCGGCTGTCGATTGAATACATTTGTTGGAATAGCTTAGTCCGAACGCTGTCTCTTTGAGTCGGGAGTAGGTATAGTATATTATAATGCGGTCATTCCGCTACTGAGTCACAAATGTCTCCGGTTTTGCCGGCGCTTTTTTCGCGACGGTGTCTAGATGAACTGTATCAGTGGGAGTAGTATTGACCTGGGTAGCTCTGAGAAATCTATCTCAAAAAGATAACGCAGGTTATGTCCAAGGCAGCTCAGCGAGGATCAGAAACCTCTCAGTCAGTAGAGCAAATAGAGGCCAAATGTTGGCTTTGAATCCGAGATTTCTCCTCAGTACGAAAATACGGACGTGAAAGCTGAGTATATTGGCTCTCGATCCTTGACTCTCTAGATTTTGGCAAAGAGGTTGTCAGAAAAGTTACCACTAAAGGATAACTGGTACTTGTGCTAGCCAAGTCGTTCATAGCGACGTCAACTTTTTATCTTCGATGTCGGCTCTTCTATCAATTGTATTGGCAAATACCCCAACCTGAGGGGGCCCCTCATCACAATAATAAAGGTGGGAGGTATTTATCGATTGTATCACCCGTACTAACGGGAACTATATAGCTGGGTTTAAGACTCAGTCGCGAAGAAGGTTATAGTTTTACCCTACTGTGATCTCAGTGTAAATCAGCTCTATTGTCGATTGTTATGTACTACTCCGCTACATGATACGAGAGTGAAACATCAGGTAGCCGGGACACACCCCTGGTTTAGCACTTGGCTGATAAGCCATTGGTGCGAAGTTACGTCTTTCCGAACTTATGCCTAAACGTCTCTAAAGGCAAAAGCCGGTGTGGGGAGGCCACGGCTCATGTGCGGAGAAACCGATTCTGCGAGGAAGAAGAGAATTTTTAACTGAGGGGGTCTCGCTTCCAAAAAGTTGTTCCTCGTTGAGGGTCGTACGGTTGGGTTATGCTTCAGAAGCATGCGTATCCCTCTCAGGCTCAAAGTCTTTTCAGGCAACATCTTTGAGGAGCCTCTACCCTAAGAATTCCTTTCCGCGCGATTTCTTGATTTGCACACGCCTCGGAAATCCTCCCTCAGAGTTCCGTTTCGGCTTGTGATCCAGCAAGTGAGCTAATACCACTAACCCTGGGGAGCAAGGGAATCGTGCTACTTGCGCAGTAGTAGTGGTGGCTTTAAAACCCGTCACTGCTGCTGCTACCACCAGAGCTCCACTCCTTCTGCGAAAGGGTGTGGATTCGGCTCTAAGGACCGTTATTGGCCTTTAGACCGTTTTGTCGGTTCGCGTCGCATGACACGAGCTTAGGAAGGGAGGCGGAGTAATAGTGGTCAGTGCCTGTTTATCTATTGGCCTCTGCCGTTGCTTTGACTGACTGACATGCATCGTAACCATCCGCCGAATCGTTTGTATACTACAGCCGGGATGTTGTAAGAGTGTCGAGTCCTTCCATACGGAACGAGCCCTTCAGACTTCCCTCAAACCTAGGCTGTAATGCAATCATTGCAGCTGCTACGGACATAAAACAGTTCTTAACTGTCCCAAATATATTTGAAAGAGCAAGAAAAGAAATAGCTGGAAATGTTTATGAAACATTAGATAATTGGGCATTAACAGACAAGATCCAATCAATTGTGTTTGACACTACTACATCGAATACCGGTAGACACAAAATAGCTTGTTCGCAGTGAGAAAAGAAAATTGAACTCAACATTTTATTTTTCGGCTGCCGTCATCATATATCAGAGATTATTTTGGGAGAAAGTTTTTCTAAAAGTAAAATAAAACTTTCAGGACCAGACATTTCTCTGTTTAAAAGATTTACAGCTAAGTGGCCTCAAATTGATATTAGAAATTTCGTTCCCGTTATTATTAGGAACGATGTAAAAGAAATTTTTTTAAGGATAAAGTGCATGTAACATTTGCACAAAGGGCATTATTAACCTCATTCACATGAGTTGATTATAATGCTGATAATTGCATACTTAGGTGAAATTCCACCAGGTGGAATAAAATTTAGGAAGCCAGGAGCATACCATTGAGCACAATGAATGACCAGAGTCATTTACAGCTTAGAAAATTACTTATTTAGAAATGAATTTACTCTAACTAGTAATGAAGAATCATGACTTTTGCAGCTAACCATATTTATAGTAAAATGCTATGAAATGTATTGTCTCCATTGTTCAAATGCTGTCCAAGCACCTCTAAATGACATTAAATTTTTGAGGGCCTTGCAAAATTATAAAAATACTGATAAAATAATAGCTGATGCTGCCGTCTCTAAATTTATAAATCATTTATATTACCTAAATGAGGAATGTTCATATTTTGCCTTATTCGATAAAAGAATCATTAATGAAGAGAGAATTGAAATGTCTGCTAAAATTATTGCGCTAGAGAACGATAGAAGCTAAGTAAATTATGAAGAATTTAATTTTAAGAAAAGATAATTTTGATAAATTTTTGGAAGGTAATGATAATAATAATAAAGTTGCTAAGTAAACATTCACTAAGTTTATTTAAAGGATTCAACATCTTCTCCGAATTTCTTTAAAAAAAAAAATCCGCAAAAATGAGATAATTTAGAAGAATATAAGAAAAGAAACAAAATAACAGAACAATTGCAAGTTATTAACGACCAGCAAAAAGAGGATTAAAGCTAATGCAAGAATTTAATGACAGAATAACCAGAAGTAATTTCTATTATATATAACATTTTTTTTATTATCTAATTAGGCTTTTAAAATAATTTTGCAAATATTAAAATAATAATTTAGGTGAAATTTAACAATCATTATTTACTTTAAAAATATTTTTCAGGCCGTTCAAGATTACAGAAAAAAGTACTTAAAACCAACATTAGCTATGCTGCAAAAACCTTTCAATAAGTAGCATTCAACTATGTATTAGCAACTTTCTTAATTAATAAAAATATGGAATCCTTTATTGAAATTTTTTTATATTTACCATATACTCTATATTTTCATATTATTGGTATTAAATAATTAATCAAAAATAGTTTTTTCCCACCTCGTCATGGAGGGGGAGGCCCTCGTACTATTTGGAAAAGGTTTTTTAAACAAAAATCTAAAAAAAAATTTATTAAAGCTATTTTGCACACATTATTTCTAATCATCTTAACGAAAATTGTATCTTCTCTCTAGGACCAACAAACAAATTGACTGGTTTTCAAAAATTCTGGGGTTCCCACTACTCCGGGATAAGGTGGTCAGATATTATAACTTTTGACATTAAATTCCACCATTTGGAAGGTGGTATATGTTGTTGGAATATTGTTTAAATAAACACTGAACTGAAAGAGGCCTTGAGACTTAACCAGTAAAGTTTTGCGATCTTCCTTTTCATTTCAACAAACTTTAATTGAAAGTCTCCACGGGTTATTGTCAATTATTCACCTTCAAATTTGGGATATATTACTATTACTTGTATAGGAACACAATGAGGGAGGGCGAGGCAGACTAACTGAAATTTAAAAATTATGAAATTTAAAAATTATGAAATCTTTATTTTATAAAAAATTACGAAACGTCATTTATCTGATATATCACAATAGTAAAATAATGTTAATAAAGTAGTACCGTTTTTAGTGAGTAATTAAATATTGTATATCTTGACTTCTTGATATCTATCTTATATCTAAATATTATAATTAATAATATAATATAATGATTATAACATTATTAATATAAAAAATATATGATTAATAATTATATAATATATCTTAATATATATATCTCTAAATATATATTAATATTAATATCTCATTATAATTTCTATAATAAATTTTAATATGTATTAATATTAAACAAATATATTATTAGTAATCTGTTATATCTAATATATTAATATATTACTATAAATAATATATATATTACTATCTTAATATATTATGATTCAATATCGGTCTCAGAATTGTTCTATATATATTAATATAATTAATACTTATACATAGACTATAAATTATATCACTATTATATATATATACTGATAATATATATATTCACTATTATAATATATTACTATACTATATATTAATATATTAATATATACTATATATATATATATACATATTATCTATATTACTATAATATATAATTAATATATATATATAATCAATACAAAAAAAAAACCAACTTGGTATGAGTTCTATAGCTAATGGAATATGCTCAAATATTAATTCCCATTGGCTTTCATTATCAATTTTTTTTATTGTATATATTTATTTCTCTTTTAAGGTAATTTAGTTCTCATGGATATTTATGTGCGAGTTTCTTATTCGTTGTTTGTTAATGTACTTATAGTAACTATTTATCTTAAAATTAAAGGAATTTATTTATATATATAGTAATATATTACTATATATATATAACTAAAAAATAAATTAATTAATATAATATATAATTATATATATAAAGTACCGACGCTACTTATAGAAATCTTATATAAGCCTACTTTATTATTCTGAGAGGAAATGGATTAATGGCCAGATTATAGAAATAATTTAAGAGAAAGGTATTTTTATATTATTTTAGTATAGTATATATTACTTATAATACGATGATAACATATCGTTACATGAACTTAGAAAATACACTACTTTTTTTATTATGTAATATAAATAGTTACTATCTTCCCCATAATTTTACTTAATGTTAACTTTAAATTCTTCTTAACATGTTATTTATAATTCATAGTATATGAAAATATATGGAATAAAATAATTTATAATTTTAATATTATGTATTCACTATATACTCGTATTGAATAGAGATATTATAAACTGCTAGTTATACATGTCAAAAAAGACATCTAAATTCGTTGGGATTCATCCATATACTTATTACAACCATTTAAACAACATAGTCATATTTTACTTTTATTAAGAAATTACGCAAATATATCCGATAATATCTCGTAGAGTATTTCTTTGAAGTGTCAATAAGATATCTCGCTGACTAATCTAATACGAGATTAGTTGGTATATTTAGAATATTTCTTTATTGTATTATTTTCTGTTTGATTGTCTAGATATTAGACAGAACCTATATAATATAATTTTGAAATGTATATACAATTTATAATAATAAATATAAGTGAGATTTATTCAGATTTCCAGAGATATTTTATTTTAGTGATAAAAGTAATATATATTATTAATTTATATGATTGACCTAAGTTCTTATTTTTAAGAAAATAGCATATTAAATATTTAATACATATCAATGGAATGATGAACATTTTAACTCATTTCATATCTATATCGTGATAATCATTAGCTTAAAATTATTTTATCATATACGTAACGCTTTTGTTTTGATACAATATATATATTTAACATGTAATAAGTAAAAGTAGTTGCTTCACTGAGCAACACAAATAGATACCATTAATGTCAGTTTATATGACCTGATGCCTAGAATGAGAATAATAGGTCAGAGCATCTATATACTCTTATTTACCTTTCGAAGTGTAAATACATAATTAATATAAACTAAAAAATATAAATGAAATAATTAAAATAAAGACAAGATTAATTATATAAATATATATATATAAAATCTAATATGTATATAATCTAATGAAATCTAATATTATTTTTATCAGCCTAGTCCTGATATTATATGAATGAGAAAAACTAAAACACAATAGGAATATATATATATATATAATTTATATATATTAATTAATATATATATATATATTAAGCTTAATACATCTGTTTCTTTATAATATATATATAATTATATATATACTTATATATCATATATATATTCATATATATTAAATATTAATATTAATATATATATTATAATTAATAAATTATATATATATTATATATCATAATATTATATATTATATATATATATATATTTAATTATATAATATATATATACATATATATTTTACAATATTTTTATATTTCTTATAAATAGAGACTAACAAAGAAATAAACGTACTTTATTTTTTCCTATAAAAATAAACTTCTTATGAGGGAAAAGATATTTGAGGTGATTAATGTTATAATGATTTCTTGCCATAAAAATGAGGTCTGTGAATCTTATGACTATGTTGCTTCCTTTTTAATAATAAAATTATAATATGCCGCTTGATAATGAAAAGTGAACGCAACTTGCCTTGAAATAATTAATGTAAAGATAAAGATTATCAATCAAATAGCTACTTTATCTAAAATATATAGTATATAAAATATTATTAGTTCAGATATTATAGTTTATAACAACAAAGGTTTGTTTATTATAAATACGTTTTTTTACCGGTTGCATCCAGCTCTACTATTTTAAAAATAGAAATATAGTATACCTTTTTCACGTGAGATATAGTATATGAGCATCATTTTTTTATAAATCATAAATATTGATATCTTCTATTATAAGCTAGACTTTTTGTAGCTAATATCTATTTACTTCTAAAGAATAATAAATGTCTTTTATGTAATTGTTTAATATATAACATACTTACATTATACATATAATGTGTTTATAATTAGTGAGTGATTATAGGTTAGAAACGCCTAATATCTTATTTAAAAAATAAATAATGCCCTTTATTCACGAGGCGAATATAATATATAGGAAGAACGAAAAATATTAAATACCTGTCAATAGCTTTTCACACAATGTTTATTCATAAAGTAGATTATTTATTGTAGCTAACTTCCTATAATATAAATAAAATAGTATATTACTTATATAGTATAGGATTAGTCTGAATACTATATATAACTTATTCTATTACTAATATATATAAAATTAGTATTATTTTACCAGTTAATATATATAGATTATATTTATATATATAGGTTATATATATAATGAGAAGAAAAATATAGATTTAATATTTTTATATTATAAAAAAATAAAATATGCAAACATTATATTCGACGAGGACAATAGCACGCGAGAGATGTTCACAGAACTATTCTTATTTCACAGTTATTGAGAAGATCCAAATTAAACAAATGATTTTTTGTAAAGCAATCTGTATAGTATTACACAGATAAAGTTTTCTACAGATGCATAGAGAGTTTGTGTCATAAATAGGCTTTATTTTCCCTTTTTTTCTTTTTTAATTGTAGTTTATATTAATTGATTGTAATTTTACTAGTAATTAATATGCCAAGTTTCTTAATAGCAAGTCATATTCAAAAATTTGTGGATTGAGCGAACATGACTTTGCCTTCATTTACCTGCCCTATTATCATATCAGTGCATAATTTACTAAAGTGTTTCATCTTCCAGATTTTACCAATCTTCATATAAATGATTTATTATACTTTCATTGAGTGAGAGATAGAATGAATTGAGATGATTCAGATCCATCATATTTTATAAAATGTATAAGTATTACCGATATTCAATGTAAGTGAATTTGTGATAGATCTAGAGTTTCTATATAAAAATTTTATATAATATAATCATATGTCTGTCGGGATTAGCTGAAGGTCACATAGATATTTACTTAATAAACAACATTCTTCGTGTGTGTTTGATATTTTTTGTTATTGACATTTTATATTATTTTGATTGCTAATTAAATTTTGATACTATAGAATAGTAAAGACAATTAATTTTATTATCATAATATATATTATAATAATGGAAATACTCTACAACCTAAAATGTATTAAAGAATTAATTGAGTTTCACTTAAAATCGTAAAACTCAATATTATTTAAATTATTATTAAATATACTCAGAGAAGCAATATTTTGAAAGTTCTATTGTGAAATATATATTCATATAATAATACTTATATTCTAATAATGTTTAATAATCAACACTTGTTGTCAGAATATCAATTCAGATCTATACATAGTTGCAATATATTAATCACACTAGATACCATAATCATATTATACATTAAAAATGAAAAGCACAGATTATGAATTGAGCCTGTTATAAATAAAATAATAACAATAATTAATAATGTAAATATTATACAATTAATAATCATACATATGTAAATATAAATATAATACTAATAGAAAACGTTAATTAAAGAAAAATATAAAACATTAAATTTTATTTTAATTATAAGATCTATTTTACAAAAGTTTAATTAATAATTATAAATAACTATTATGTTTATTAACTTGAATATCATTCTTTTTCTTTTGATAATTATATATTCAAATAATAATTCATTCTTAATAAATTAATAAAACAATATTATTATATAATAATAATAATCATAATAATTAATAATCATATAATAATATTCAAATAATTAATTAATACTATATAATAATAATAATTAATAATAATATAATATATAATTAATATTTAATATCATAATAATAGAAAAAATATTAATATACTAATATATTGATGATTATAGTATATTGTTGATGATTAGATTATGAGTTATGAGTCTTATACTTTTGATTATTTGTATTAGCGAGTCCAAGTGAGAGTGACATCAGAGTGCTGAGTGATATTTGTAAGTGTGTATACATTAACTAAATTAATCATATATTCTCTCACAATTTATATCCACAATCCTCAAATTTTCATTAGACATCACTTCATGACATAGATCATATCATATATCATAATTAATAATAATAATAATATCTATTTACCATTTATACATTATACTTATATCACTGAATCACGATACTCACCCCTTCAATCTTTAAAGAAGGGAAAACATCTCATAATTCAAATAATAATAATAAATTATTAATAATTACAATAATCAATAATAATATAATAAAATATAATAACTAATAATAATATAATAATCATATAATAATCATAATAATAATCTCAATAAACTAATAATAATAATAATATCTCAATTAATACTTAATAGTAACTAACTCATAAAATAATAATATTATCAATAATTAATAAAATAATAATCTTATTATCATTATATTTAGGCAATTACATAAAAGTAAATTATTAATATTAAGTCTATACTGAATTGTTAAATAGTTTCCAGCAAGCCTTATACATACACTTATTAGTGTTTTACACCAATAATCACATACTAAGTATTGAGTGAATAAATATATTCAATAATAGTGATAACTCAGCAGTACAAACTATAATAATAAAATAATGATATAATTAACTAATAATAAATTAGATCTAATAAATCAACACTTTGATAACTAATGCAAGAAAAGATGGAAAAAGGATGAGACGAACACTCATAGAGAGTGAATTATACATCAATAATCAATATTAATTCTAATAATAATAATAATACATAATAATATTATTAATAATAATAATAATAGTAATAATATAATAATAATAATAATAAATAATACAATAAATAATAATGAGAGTAATCAATTAATAACAATGATTATTAAATATTATGAACATATAAGGTAATAAAAAAAGATATATTATTAATAATTAAATTATATATACATATATGTTCTGAGATAACAATAATAATAATAATAACTCACGCAACTATTAGGTAAATATTAAGCAAATTTAGATATAATTAAAATAATAATTAATAAATAATAAATAGATTAAAAATATATAAATAAATATAAAACTAAAAATTATAAATAGCATAGTCCTGTGTGAAATGTAAATAAAAAGGATAATAAATCAATTATATAAAATAATTAATAAGAATTAATGTCTTTAATTATCAAAATCATAATAATAAATAAATAAATAGGATATAATTAATCGAATAAAATAATTTATAATTCGTTTTCTTCATTTCCCTTAAGCATGGCGCCCGGGGCGAGGAGAGTCTGGCTCATAGCCACACACACACACACACCGATAAGAAAGAAGAAGCCGCTGATACTAATATATATATATATATATATATAATTATATATTAAATATATATATATATATATATATATATTATATAATTATATATATATATATATATATATATATATATATATATATATTATATACTATATCATAGGTGTGTGTGTTAATGTGTGTTAATGTGTGCAAGTGTGTGTTTGAATGCAAGAATGTTGTTGCTATTTAATTCCTGCACTATTTTATGCAACAGAATTCAATTTTGGAGAGTGAGTCGAGTGCCAAGAATTGGTTTTAGAAATTAAGAAAACAAATTAAAACTCGTCTAAATTACATTTAAGAGAATGATACTCGAGTAATTGATGTAGGGAATTTTGATAATAGTTTTAACTTCAAATTATTTGTTTTCTTTTGCTTATTTATTAAACAATAAAATTATTTTATACCAATTTTATATCAACTTATTGTAAATTTTATCATTTGTTGTTATATAAATTTAATAATATTACAAAATTAGATGTTAAATTTTCCAGCATGTACTACCACAAGTTTGAATTAAGAAGTGTTATTTAAATCTCAACATCAGTATTTATACTAAGCCATATACTGTAATAGTAAAATTAAAAACATTTCCAGAATAATTACTTTACATAAGACTGATATTGAAAGACTTGAGAAATAATTTCTAGATATGCATATAATAAATTAAAATTAGTAAAGGGGTTCATAGTTGGCAATCGCTCATTAGGCTCCTAGGTGGGACACAACAATAAAATTTCGGGAAACGGTCGATAATACTCAATTGGAAACTGCACAATTCTGAATCTATCTTCGTGTAGACTTTTCTTAATGGTCATTAAGTGTGGGCAAACGCGATTGGTATTGATGGATGTTTTTATGTGTAAATATGTGTGATGTCCTATATTAAATGTATTCAGGTGATGTATGCGAGGATATATATGGGTAGGAAACTTCCCCTTTTATATATATGTCTTTTATGGCAAATATCTGAGAGCTATAATAGGTTTGTTCTGCTGAAAATTAGTAATAATACATAGAAAGTTATTATATACCCTAAGCTTGACATTATATATATATATATTTTTTCTCGTGCTGTTTATCAATACATAATTATATAGATATACATTATTATATATTAAGATAAAGATATATCTATATTATAGATACTTATAATATAAATGCATAATATATATATATAATAGTGTTTTTTTGTCATATAACTATTATTACAATATTATATAGATATTAATCAAGTATATGTATTTATTATATAATTATTTGCTTATATTATTTAATATTACTTTTTATTATACTGTTATGATTTATTTAATTAGTAATTTTATATATTTATATAGTGTTTTATATAAATTGAATATATATATGCATTTCACAGATAATGTAACAAATTGCACATTGAAGTAAAGTTAATAACTACAAGAAACGCAAAACCGCGCTGGCCTCTACTTACACAACCTTTTTGTAAAAAGAATAAGTTTAACAATAGAAAGCCAACAATACGACTGTTAATGAGTTTAGTTGAATTTATTACGGAAATTTTTTTTTAACAATGGAACGTAGTATTTAGAAGATATCTTTTCAGAAAATATCATAGATTTGCGACGTAAAATCGAAGAGGTTATAATTAGCAGGATGTTGAGTATATAAATTAGTTCAGGCAGTATACGTGTTTTAAGGAGTAAACTTTTTACCTTTGGGAAAAAGTAGTATATCGGACCTTATATAAATATTCTATTCATTAATATCAGTTACCTATCGTGATATTGCTAAAGGTAATGCAGTGTCAGAGATTTTAAAACGTTTACAATCATCCTTCCAATCAGGGGAACTGAGCCTATTTTGTATCTAAATGTTTACTCGGATTAAAGCCACTTGTTAATTTTCTATTACCCTCCTGGATAAATATGAAGTGATGGAATCTGAGGGCGTAGAAGGGAGCGATCGAACAACACTCGTTTGGATTATCCAATATCTTAGAGCTTCTAGTTAGATAATACTCAATACTACGCTTGGATAAATTGTTTTTCTTTGGGCAACTTGAAACTCTCAATAGACTACTTCCCTAATTCTCGATCATCATCCGAACATCATATTCTTGGAAGAGGGCTCATTTGAAGACAAAAGAGAACCAAGAAGAGATGGATAGCTTCTGAGTTATGTCAAAGTTGTCTAGCACTTCAGACCATTGTTATAAAACAGTATGTAAAATCAAGGGAGAAACATGTGCAAAGTTCTAAAGAAGAGGGTCGGAATTATAAAACTTATTTGAATCAATTGACTCGCACATTAAGAGGAATTGTACGCAGTTCAATAAACTCGGTGTTATTATGGTAGCTAATAGATAACGTGGTCTTTGCTTATATAGCCATTGAGGGGTAATTTAAAATACATATGGAACATACGTGAGAATGTCGATTCGAGGCGGTATTTGGTCACGTAGAAAGGTAAAGGGCGTATATTAAGAATCTCGTATGGACTATAAAAAGTTTTCCATACCAAATGATTTAAACGCGTATCGACCGGTCTATAGATATTAATTAGTTGTGTCATACCAGATCGGTAGAATCATAATTCATTCTCTATATGCCAAATTGTTATTTGATAGAACCTAAAGTAGTTGAACAGCATTGGTTCAGTTTTGTTAGATCACAAGTTATTCCAGAAAAATTACTCGGAGCATATAGCGTAATGGTAGCACTTTATATTAGATACGGTGTTGTTCTAGATATGAAGGACTCTTCTCACTAGGTAAGTTATAAGGAACTATAGTGTAGGTAGAAGCATGGGAACGGATGATGCTGAAGTGTGTAGTAGGAAAGTTGCAGGCATTGCATAATTAAATGATAAGTGTCAAGGCTCCAGTTCCTCATCTCTACGACGGAATACGAGTGTCGGGCTAGTGGTCAAGATTGCTAACTCCCCATTTCAGATGATAAGTTTTTAATATATCTATGTTTACATTGCGTCTTAAAAACCATAAAGAAAATAAAACGTGCTACAAGAACACACTAAAAAATTGCGATAGTCTGGTGTGTCTTTCACAATAAGATATACGAAAAACTCTGACTTACAGGAAATTTGTTAATTCAGATATGTGAGGTGAAAAGCCGCGTTTTATTGGTAGCAAATACTTGCAAAAAAATAAGATCATATCGCAACTGCTAACGAATACGAAAAGAAAATATGTAATCTAGCATATCAATGAAAGACCTTGAAAAGAAAAGAGAATGAGAAAGAAGGTATAGATAAAGCAATCGCGATTAGAAATTGATACTGGACTTGAAGTTCTTTCCACAGTGTTTACGGTATGAATTATAAATAGAAAAATTAGGTAAGTATAAATCTTAAACAGCTAGAGGAAGAAAGTATATGAATATTATTCTCGGTATAAGCCAGTACTTAATTGATATCGCATATTAAATGCTAATAATGGCTTAAGAAATTTATGTAGGCCCGGGCTAAGGAATTATAAATAAGGAGGATTACATTTGTTACCCATGAAACCAAAAGATAGGAGAATACATTTATAATATCAGTTCGATGGAAATACACACTAGATACTAATATTCATCATTTAACATGGGATTTGATCAGAATAGTGACCTTTATTAGAATTTTTTCATTTGCAATATATCTCAATAGATATTTTAGAGATTATAATATAAAAATTTATAAAGTTATTTGCTGGACAGAGAGCATAATCGCAGGATGTCGAAATATTAGAATCACCAGTTCAATATATGCCTACATTACTGAACACCCAAGTTACATAACAAGCTACTCAGAAGAAATCCATTACTAAAGAAGGAAGACATAATACAATTGAATCGGATAATATCATTCGAGTCTTTCTCTTGGATTATAAAATAAATACCTCATATATAGTTGATAATCGTTTGCTTTTATATACCGCGATCCCTGTGCTCATGGAGAAACACATGCCCTAAAATAATTTGTACTGCGACATCTTGACGACAAAAGACATTTACAAAAAGTTGTTCGTTTCCAAATATTGTATTATTCTATTTTATAAAATTGAAATACCAGAAAGGGTCTTGCATTATCAAAGGACTTCTATTCCTGTGATAAGAATTATATCCTTTGAGATGAGAATTATTAAGAATGTCCTCTAACTCGAAAATACAAGATTTTTTGAACACAGAATACTTACGAGGATCAATAGGGATGGATTTTCAGAAATTAAGGATATAAACTTATTACGGGACATATATGGTTCTTGAAGAATGTGAAGTATGTGATCTTCATATGATTGGTGGTATCATCAATAGTTATAAAGAAATGTCTGAGTAAGTGGTTCGGGTGTAGTCTATCATATGACTATTTTTGAAAGGTGATGAGTTTGTTCCTTCGCTTTATACTATGTTCCAACTATTTAATTCTAACTCGTTATATGCATCTTTATGTTTTTATATAAAATCTTTTCTCTTCACTTTTTGAAAACGATTGTCTTGTGATGTACGCAGATAATATTGTACTTCTTGAGTTCCTGGGACTATGTGGTGTCGACCGTAGAACCGACTAAACCTTCTACCTACGAAGCGATTTCATTCTGCGTTACTGAGGTAGTAAAAGGAGCTTATTTTACAATATGTCTTAAAACATACATAAGAGCATGCTCAGCTAACGGTGGAGGAAAGGGTTTATATAAAATAAACAAATAAATGGCTCTACCTGAATTGGTTTACTGGTTATTCGTGGATAACTCGGAGTTAACATACACTTAGCTTTTTCTATATCCATAGGTTTTGCATGCATGGCCTAAAGGATCTGTATAAATAATGGAAAAGGATGCTCACATTAACTAAACGTAATCGTCCTGTTCTATGATTCGTTATAAATACTCTCACTTTTGAAGTGCACTAAGAGGTGAATGTTATAAAGAGTTATAAAATTAGGATATTTAATGTCATATAATGATCGCATATGGGAATGTGAATGGGAATGCAATAAAGAATGATAATATAATTTCAAGACTCAGACATTTAATATTAGATGAAATATATGATATTTAAGAATATGTTACAATTACGTATTAGATAATGCAGTTTGTTTCGTTTAATTATAACAATGAACTGCATAATATTGATCAAATTATTGTTTGGTAGGTCGTACGATAACCGCTTCGAATTTATACATTACTTTTAATCCTACTATACTGATAAAGAGGGCTAAATAAGATCATATTATATTATGTTTTGGTAATACACATCTGCATTTTTAATATTAGCATATATGTATCAGAACAATGACAGTATCCATTGTTGAGTTCCCATCCTGAAAAACTAGTTGTGATAATAAGTCCACTGATATTTGAATTAATCATTTAAAATAACGGCTCACTTTTCAGTCGTATTAAGTTTATTATTGGATAGTTGAATACAAAATGTTAAGATCTTTACCTCGGTCCACAATAGATGTTGTACATTCATTCAGTATGACCTGAAATATAATTACTAGGAAAGATTAAAATAAATAGTATCACTTATCTTTGTGCTAAATTGTGCTGAGATATAATGAGATTTGCGGGACGACAATGCATCTCAATGCACGCGAGAATAGAAAATTATCGCTTCACATTGGATAGGTGTGTACAACAAACATTACTAACCTAGAATTTCATAATACTGGCTATTATGATGATGCGCATCAACCAGATTATAAACTTTTTATATCGAAAATAACAATACGAGTTATATTGTGGAGTATGGACTTTTAACTATATTTATAGATTACTAAGTGACTTAGTTTTGAGTTTGTATTTATTTATTGTAAGGTAATAACTTGGATAAGAAACGGTAACTTTTCTTTAAAATACCATAGAACTGAAGCTATATTAGGATACACACTACCACAATAATATAGCAGAAGACTGACTACAGATTTCTAGAAAAAAAAAACTAAGAGTTTTTTACGTCTTTATCAACGAATACAGGTAGGGGGTTGTACGAGCTTGGAAATTTATAACAACATAAGAAGAACCCTGGTTTTAATAGCAGTTGTTCATTGTTCAAAGCTCATGCACTAAATAGTTCTCTTTGGGGAAAATTCTAGCACAAATACTTATAATGAGGAAGGTATGGTTGTACTAGTTGAGATAAACAAGTATGCTGGACTAATAAAAGCAAAGTCGATGTTGTAAGTCTCTAGCGTCATGGCAAAATTAGGCAGTAAACTTTATTTGTTGTAACAGTTGTCAAAAAATTTTGCATCATTATATCTCGAAGATCTTAATACAACTGCAATACAAAATTAATTCCTATCTAGTTCTATCTATTAAAGTTACGCTTATATATAATAGCTGTAAATTGCCGTATAAAATTATACGAGTTACTTATTAATTACAAAGTCAAACAAAGGGCATTGTATTGTCGATACAGAAAAAAATTAAAAAAAAAAATTCTTGTATTTGTTGCTATGGTATGAACTTTAACGATTAGGGAATTATTCCTGAAAACAGGAAACGTATACTTATTCCGATCTAACAGATGAACATATTCGTACAGAATTATGGTTCCTTTACGGTGCTTTATACGGTGATTCTATTGTTATATGTACTGGACCACGTTCTTTAACATGCTGTTTTTAGAATAATTTAATAACAGGCAAGATGGAATTATAAAATTAAATTATTGTAAATAGGCCAAAGGCCATTAGCAATTAATTAACTATAAAGATACTCAAAAAGATTTTCACTATCAATTTTGAATAAAATGTTAAAAAGTTGAGTGATTAAAATTGATTCATATGCATCTTGAAAATAGTACTAACAATGACTTCGTTGAATCTGTTATATACTAATTCGATATCAGAGGATCTTGATGTTACAGGAAAAGATAATGAATAGAAAATACAATTGGAGTGATGACAGTGATGATGTATGCTTGATTGATTGACTGCCTCATCTACACATGACTTGCTAAAATAGATGAGTCACAGAAATCCTAATTTGATAAACTTAAAGTCGGAGTTAACAGAGGAGGGAATTATAGTAATAAACATAACCTACTAACAATACTATATATTTAACTTTTCTATTTACCGTGAAAATTAATTGGAGGTGTATATCATGATATTTATCGTTAATCAGGAAAGAATGATGCAGTTCATATCACGCTGATAAAAGCGGTTTATCTGATCTAAGAAATTCTTTCATACAGCATCCATATGGATTTAAGGTATATTTATAAGTCTTAGTAATATATATATTTCTTATAATATATATTATTAATTTAAATTATTATATATTTATATTATTAATATATAAATATATTATATATATATATATATATATATATATATATATTAATATAATAATAATATAATATTAATAATTTATACTATTATTATAATAATATATTATATAAGGCAGAGATAGGATAAGAAATGAATGAGAAAGATAAGAGGTATAAAGTATGAGAGAAGTAGTTTAATGTCCTCTATGGTAGAGAGAAGATTTTTATGAAATAAAAATAGTGAAATAATAAAGAGTTGTTTTGAATTTGTCCTAATTTATTTTGTGATGAAAGAGACCTGTGTTTGTAGTACGAAGGGCACTTTATAGCATAAATAGGGCGGTGCATATTTCTAAAGAAAGAAGGTACAATAGCTACAGATTAGAAAAGATTATAACGTGTAGAATCTAAATATTTAAATAAATATGTGACGTGCTCCTTATAATAGTATTGACTGAATTATTATGTGCAAGGTCATAATGAAAAAAAAGGTTGATGTATTATTATATATTACTTTTATTTATTTATTTTATAATGATTGATATTATTATTATATCAACATAATAATGATAAAAAGTATAAATTTGAAAAATTAGCAATGTTAATCATTTTATAATATGCGTTATGTATCGTATAAATAGTCACATTTGTTAGTTACAAACCTAAAAATTGACCATTAAATTTTTTTGTAGTGAAATCTAGATATTGAGAATAAATTACAGATTTTATAAATATAATAATAAAAATAAAAATAATTATTAAAAAAAAATTGAGGAATAAAATTTAAAATCAAAAATTTAAAAAGAGAAATGTAATTGTAAATATTAACTATTTAAAAGTGAACCAATATAAACAAATATCATAAACACACTCAAATTATTATGGAACCACATTTAACAAATAAAATTTTACTTAGAAAATAATAAAATTCTATCAAGGACAAATTAATAATATAAATTAACAGAAACTGAGTATTCAGTAATATTAAACTAATATTTAGATGTAACATAAAACAATATGGGGCTCGCCGTACAAATAGTTTAAATAAAAATAAAAATTATAGGATATAATATATACTTAAATAACTACGAATATTTAAATTAATCTTTGCTAAACTGAAACAACACAGTACGAATGAATGCATGATGATAAATATTCAAACTAGCACACAATTAATGGACTTATAATGTATAGCAATTGAGTAATCTATAGTAATTTATACGCGTATAAAACTTTAATTAGTGGAGAATTACAAGTCATCAGGCTGATGCATGTTTTTCCTAAATTATATTTGGTAAATTTTTTGAGATATATGAACTCTTTAATTCATACACAAAACTATTTAATTAACGCTAAATTCAGTCAATATTCAAAATAAATTTTGAATGGAGAAAATACGCAGTGAACTTGCCGTAAATTTAATGCGGAACACTATGGTAATAAAAGCAGTGCAGGGTCGATGCTCAGCGCTCAGGACTCGAGTCAAAGATTCGAAATAGAATTATTATTCCTACGAGATAAAAGAATAATATAATTATTCAAATGATACAAAGATAAAAATTACATAATACATATATATACTCAATTAGTGACACTAAGTACCAGATTCCAGAGTTCCTGGAATTCCTCCAGATTCTCAAATTTCCAGGAATTCCAGTCTATCCGTGGATTGTCGCAACTCCTACTATCTTATAAAATTATATTATATATATCATATATAATTAATAATAATATATCTTATTATATCTATATATATATACTATATACTATTACTAATTATATTTTTAATTTATATAATTATATATAATAATATATTATATTATATTATATATTATATAATAATTTTATATTTATACTAACTATCATATAAACATAACCTAAACAATAGGATTACTTACTACTTATTAACTAACTATAAATTAATCAGTGTTGAATTACTATTATACTTCCTTAATAAAATAATTATATATATATATATATATTAATATACATTTAAAATTAGATATATTTTCAGTAAAATAAATAATTAATTTCTAATATTTTGATTATTATATATATTTATTGTATATATAAGGATTTATATATATATATATAATATATAATATATATATATATATTATTGATATATATATATATATATATATATATTATATATAATAATTATTATCATAATATTATATAATTATATTTTATAATTATAACTTATTTAATTATTACATTTAAATTATAAATTATAATTACTTTTATATATAATTAATTATACACATGTACAATAAAATTTTAAAGTAAATATAACAATCTATTATATATTATTACATATTTATTATGTAATTGCAATTCTGTATTATAATTTATATTAAATATATTTGTAAATGTAATTATTTATTTATATATTTATCTAATCTATTACTTATATATATTATCTTCCTATATATTATATATCTATAATATATCACTTCTATATTTAATATATATTATCTAATATTCTGCGATTCTACTATTATATATTAAATATATCTATAATATAATTAATATTACTATATATTAAATATATATCTATATATATATATATTTATATTACAATATTTATATTACTATTATATATATTATTATTTATATATATATATATTATTAATATATA
>JABUQX010091167.1:37500-49353 GCA_015478945.1 Trachelipus rathkii
AAGTATATTAATCTAAAAGACTTTCTATTTGAAATGGCTTGAGTGTTTGATTTCGTCAAATGATTTTGCATGACAACTCTACACATGCAGAAGAAAAAGATCCCTGAACGCAGGAAAGCAGGAAATGAGTTCGTATATTCATCTTTAAACATAGCAACAGTTATCCCAATAATTACTCATGAAGACTGATTAGTTATGAATAAGTGATACCTAAGAAGTAGTTAAGGAGAGAATCCTGGCATTGTGTCGCATTGAAGTAACAGATTTGAATATCATTCATTACCGCAAAGTTGTATTCAAAAATTGATTTCATTTAAAAAAAATTTTTTTTAATTTTAGCTGTGAAAACAACTAATTTTCATTAATACATCTCGAATCGCTTTATATGAAAAACATGTCCAACTCAGTTTAAGGACTGACAAAACTATTATACTATTTTTAATTGCTTAAAAGTAACAAATCAGATGAAATATAATCCATCGACCAACTAAATTATCATTACTAGCCCCCCCCTTCCCCGAAATTATTTAAGCTATCAAAATTTTTTGATGGCTTGAGTTTCTTAACTTTATTTTCTAATAAAAATAAAATAAATAATTAATCAAAGCAAATTAAGATTATATATTAATAAGAATGAGGAAAGATATTTGTGATTCGTGATGTTTTCGTAGGTTAAGTGACTGTTGAAAGCATTAAAGGAGAATCTCTATCAGAGACAAAAACTACGATACGAAGACTGAAATAAATAGTGAGTTTCTGATTGGACAAAAATATAATGGTGAGGAGGCAATGGAGAAAGGTTTTAGAGGTAATTAAACTGTCGAAAATATACAGCGGTGTTTTATATTTATTGCTGTTCACATCCATGTGAAGTACAACACATTTGAAATTTTATGACACATCAAATGCATCTAGGTATTAATTTAGATTGCCAATTGGAACTTATATTTTAAGAGAAAAAAAGAAAAAATTTACTTAGATAAAAAATGGACGAGTTCAAACGAATGTGCGAAACAAGGTTGGTAGAAAGTTATGAAGTGTTGATACGATCTACAGAAATTTTTAAATCATTTCTCGAAACTTTAGAGGAGCGAGCTTGAATGGATCAAGATATAAAACCTTCTTGAAAAGTTAAAATCTTAAGAAGTGTGTAATCAAAAGCAAATTTGCTGTAAGTTTATTAAAGACTTAAACTTTATTCTCCTTAACTCTTCCATTCTGTACTACATAATGGAAGTGTGAAGGAGAATAAAGTTGAAGTCACTACTCCATTAAGTACTACATTGCAGTCTCATTAAAGTGATAGTAACTGCTCTTAATTTCATAGAAAATGTGGTGTTTGACTTGAAAAGTTTTCAATCAAACATCGATGAAACATTTTTTCAAACATTTTGGAAGATGCAACATAACTTCTGTTTCCTGTTAATGAAGATAGGAAAATGACTCATGTGAGAATCAATATAAAATGAAAGATATAGGGCAATTACAATTTATTTTGTTGATGATTTTTCAAACCATTTAGAGTGTAAGTTAGTGAGCCATAGATGCATGGTTATCAATCTTTGTTAAGTACTCATTCCATTCATATGTATTAAAGATTTTATGAATTTTGTAAATATATTTGATTTATACAGTCAAATTCGCATTGTTAAGAATTTTAGCATTTACCTTTCTCAAAAATGCACTCCAAAAATATTTATCTTCTTTCAAAAGGCTCAAAACACACTGTTTCAATTCTACAGGAGAAGAAAGCCTAACGAAAACTTGCTTCAATGAGTGTTCATCATAGCCATACAATATGAACGGAAGAAATTATCAATAATTTTGTTGTTAAGAGATCAAGATGAAGAATTTTCGAAATAAATAAAATTATATCATTTTGTATATTTGAAATTCGTATCGATATTGAAGTAAATAATTATATATTATATATATATATAATATAATATTATATATATATATTATATATATATATATATATATATATATATTATATATATATATATAGTATATATATAATATATATATATATATATATATATATATATATATATATATATATATATATATATATATATATATATATATATTATATATATATATATATATATATAAATATATATATATATATAATATATATATATATATATATATAGTATATATAATATATAATATATTATATATATATATATATATATATATATATATATATATATATACGTATTATATATATTATATATATATATATATATATATATAATATTATAGTATATATTATATATATATATAATATTCTCGTTTTTCAAACGATAGCTTATATTCCGATAAAGGACTTATTATAAAATAACTCCTATATATTTTTTATAAAACTCACTCCGTGATATTACCCAAAAAAGTTTAAATTTCACCAACCCAAAGAAATCTAAAAATAGGCATCTATTCTACGCTATCACTAGCCTCCACGAAAACTAAGGACCCTCACACGAGATTCATTCTCATGTAAAACAGAAGGTTCCTTTTCCGACTTCTTGGTAAGCTCTTCGTGTTTTAATTTAGTGAAATTATTGGTAACCATTTTCGCTATTATCATTATTAGGAATATTATTATTACAATTATTATCGCTATTCTGAAAATTTTAAAATAACCATAGACCTGGTTTCAATCGATAGTAGGCCCTCCGCCGAGCAAGTTTTTATTTCAATTGACCTACTCATCATAGATAATTGCAACCCATGATTCTTATTATTATTATTAACAGTTATCACTAGTATTGTAGTCCCTATTAATGGTTTTATTTAAATCAACCATAGGCTTCATTTTAATTTAAAACATAGGCCCGCCACAAAAATTCGAGTCTATTTTATCTCACCAACTTACTTTTAAGTAATCTCCTCACGTGATTTTTATTATAAATAATTATCGTCATTATCGTTATTTAATTATTATTATTATTATTATTATTATTATTATTATTATTATTATTATTATTATTATTATTATTATTATTATTATTATTATTATTATTATTATTATTATTATTATTATTTTATCTTTAGGATTAATTTTACGCAAATGTAGATTTCATTTTTAAGGTCGGGATAATAGGCCTTTCCACGAAAAACTCACACCGACCTATTTCTATTTGCCTATCTTTTAATAACCTAAAAGCTAGCATAGGATTTACGCTGGTTTCCAAAAACAACGCTCACCCCTTAGGGATTTTATTCTATGCCGACGATTTTTATTATTATTATTATGTCTTTTATTATTATAAAAGTTTATTACATACATTTTAAATTTTTTTTGTTGAACAAATGAAATCCTGAAATCTGCTAAAAATTGTTACGTAAGCAGTTCTTGAATGAGTATAATGTTACGCATTGTGTAAACAATTTTATATACACTATCTTTATTACATATAGTATTTTTGCCATTACATTGTATAAGGTGTAATATCGAGAATTTAAATTCAGAGTTATAAATGCCATTACATCCGAAAGGTATAAAATAAAGAAACGAAATATTCTAGCTTTAAATGTTAAGCGCCAAGAAAATCCATTTCAAAATACGGTGCTTTTAGACTCTAGCCAGAGTGTAAATGCTGGTTGAGTAAGCTTTAACATAAAAATTTCAACCTTACTATAGCAAACATGAGTCGAAACTATTTATATTTTTTTTCGTCTGTTAATATAATTTTCAATTCTCAATAATAACATTTAAAAGCGGTAATAAGAGATATATAATTTTTATCTTTTTTTATAAGTATTACTATTTTAATTTCTTACCACTAACTTTTAAAAGCGAAAATAAGTTGGATGTTAGAAAATTACTGAATTCGTGGTCTGTTTAATAGAAATGAGTTTTATAATACGAACATCCTCATATAAATTATTATTATTATTATTATTATTATTATTATTATTATTATTATTATTATTATTATTATTATTATTATTATTATTATTATTATTATTATTTTGTTTTAAAATCAGGATTAGGATTCACCTTTTCCATCCTTCTTTCTCTCTCTCTCTCTCTCTCTCTCTCTCTCTCTCTCTCTCTCTCTCTCTCTCTCTCTCTCTCTCTCTCTCCTCTCTCTTCTCTCTCTCTTTTCTCTCATCTCTCTCTCTCTCTCCCTCTCTCACTCTCTCTAACTCTCTCACTCACTCTCTCTAGCTTTCTCTCTCTCTCTTTCTCTCGTTTTCTCACTCCTTCGTTCTCTCTCTCACATCCTCTTTCTAACATACTCTCGCTCTCTTTCCCACGTTCTTTCTCACTCTCTCTCTCTCTCTCTCTCTCTAGTTCTCTCTCTTTCTTTCTCTCTCTCGTTCTCTCGCTCCTTTTCTTTTCCTCTCACACTCGTGCTCTCTCTCCCTCACTCTCTCCCTCTCACTCTCTCTATCACTCATCCTCTCCCTCTCTTCCACGATCTCTCTCCCTAACATACTCTCGCTCTTACTTACTCTTTCACTCATTCTCTCGCTCTAATCCACGTCCTCTCTCCCTAACATATTCTCACTCTCCCTCTCCCTCCCTTGTTCTCTCTCCCACATTTGCTCTCACTCTCTTTCGATTCTCTTACTTATCTTCTCCCTCTCTTTCAAATTCTCTATCTCCAACATACTCTCGCTCTATCTCTATTCCTACCATACTCTCTCAATCTGTCTGTCTGTCTGTCTGTCTGTCTGTCTGTCTGTCTGTCTGTCTGTCTGTCTCTCTCATTTATTTATTAGGCTTTAAATCACTTTAGTACAAGAGTTTTCATAATCATGGGTAAGGATTACTTTCAGGAAATCAACGTTTTTCCCTCTAAACTGTATTATAAATTCTAACTTGTACATTTTGGGGGCAATTCTTATTACATCTTTTAAAATTTTGTTTGCAAAAATTAGTAGATATTTATAACCTAGAGTAGCTTTTTATGATTTTATGTTTCCCTGAAAAAGAAAATTGTAAGACAAAATATCTGTGTTATTAAATTTATGACTTTAACTTGTAATTATTATAAACTTCATAGGCTTAGAATACTTTTAAGGTGCTGAATCAAATATAAGATTACTAGATAGTTTCATTTAGTAACTTTATTTTTATTAATGTTAATTTAACTTTGTTACTATTACTTTTGACTTTTAATTTCTTTTGCCTTAGTATATATTTTTTTGGAGTTGGTTTTAATGTAAAGTAAATGGGTAACTTCATTTTGTAAATTTATTTTTTTACTTTTAATTCGATTTCTTTACTTTTACTTTTAACTTTTTTTATATGCTTAGTAAATTTTAAGAAGTATGTTTTAAAGTTAATGGATAGCATCATTATTAAATTTAATTAATGTAAATTTAAATAATTTTCTTTTTTTTTAACTTTTAATTATTTTTACTCGGTATATTTTGGATATGTTTTAATATGAAGTTAATGTTTAACTTTATAAAGTAATTTATTTTTTGTTTATTTTTTTTTACTTTTACTTTTAACTTTTATAATTTTATATTCCTAGTACAATTTTTTGTAGTGTTTTAATATAAAGTTAATGTTTAGCTTCATTTAGTAAATTTATTTTATTAAGGTTAACCCGATTTTTTTAACTTTTATTTGTAACTTTTAATTTTAAAATTTTTAGACGCTATGTATATACTTTTAGGAAATTGTTCCAGTACTATGTTAATAGATAGCTTACTTTGTAAATTTCATTTTACGTAAAAGGGATTTTATTTCTTTTTCTTTATTCATTAAAAGATTTTCTTCAATTATTCGGTATTGAGAAACTTCTATTTTAACAGTTACTTATTAAAACTTTTTATATTTTTGGGAATTTATCAGAGTATATTTTTTTCTTATGCTTTTTGAATGTTATATTGATTTTTTTAATTGTATTTAGGCACGGGGTAATTAACCCGAAATCCTGGAAATGATGATTATAAAATTAGCAGTCAGATATAGAAGTTTAAATATCCCTCACATATCACGATGTGGAAAGTGGTGATCTTAGAAGAAAACAGTCAGTTAGCTATTACCGTGCCGAAAAAATGATAAAAAGGATTAAAAAAACCATTCACACCCAGTTACAAGTACCCTTAAACAGTTGCATATTTAAAATTTTATTCAGGATATATAATTTTTGTTTAAATAGAGCAAATATATATCTGATATTACCGCTCACTGGCAATAAAAACTTCCATTAAATAAGCATGCTCCTATTCACAAAAGGCCAGAAAAAGATTTCTTTTTAATCCTCACCCGATCCTACGGCTCACCAGCAGAAATAAGGGACGGTTAGGAAAAATATATATTTTTTAATTTTATTGGGATAAATGAACACCACTCAAAAGAGAAAAGCAAGTTCTACAATTTTTATTTTGATGATATTTTTTTTTTACAGTTGTCACCACCACTCACGGGTAGAGCCCTATTCAAGGAGGGGGAGTTGCACTTCCTCAAGAAGTCTAACAACTAAAGTAAATTAAACGCAGATGAGCACAGACGCAGTCTGTTGAAGTGGGCGGAAGTAAATTTCAGTAGGAAACCAGAAGATGGGAAGAGAACCACAGAACAGTATGTGACAGGAAAGAAAGAAGCACGCAGCGAACTAGCCTGGAGTTACTACATGAAACACAAAACTCATGTGCGACACAGCACCCTAGTTTTACGAGCGCGACGTAAATGGTGGAAGGTAACGCGAGTGATAGCCCTCCCTCGAGAACCTGCCGCTGCGGTACCTATAGAAAGGAATACAGCACCAACATCGCGCCGCAAAGAAATAGAGAGTCAAGGGAGGAGTGTAAGAACAGTTTAATAGACTTTTGCCTTTGGGTTAGACCTTATCCCGGGTGAAACCAGAGTACCCCCAGATATGAGAGCAGTAATCTATACAAGGGCGGATGAGGCCGTAATAGCTGGAGCACTGAAGAAGAGAAAAAAAGTCTCGCAGTCTAAATGAACTCCCGTTTCTTTGAGGCTGCCTAGCAACGTTGTGATGTGAGTTTCCAAGTACATTTTTTTTGTTTATGTTTAAGGCCAAGGATGTTTATATGTCAACAGGAGAAACGATAGACGTCGAAGAGATAGGAAAGTTGAAGGTGTTTAGAGAGGGAGATTTGTAGAAGTTGGTTTTTACAGAATTGAATTTCAACAAGGTTGAGACCCCCTCCGGAAATTCTATCCAGATCAAGCGAGAAAGAATCAGAAATATTAAGATGAGAGGCAATTCTAGAAGTAAAGAAGGAGCAAATTGAAAGAAGTTGAAGAATGAAGGTCGAGTCATCGAAATATGAGTGAATAGAGTTAGATGTGCAGGTGAGAAGACATTAATGAAAAGGTAGGAATGAGTTGTAAATAAGACAAACCTGAGGAACACCATTTGAAAATTCAAGAAAAAGTTTCCCCATCATCAACAGCCGATATTGAGCGATTTGAAAGAAAGCTAGACATAAGTAAGCAAAGGAAGGAGGAAAACCAAAGGCAGGGGAGCTTGGAGAGAGTGACGCGTGCCATCCGGTCAACATGCTTTGGATATGTCAAGCACAACCACGGCAAGTCTCCGTAGTTCCTAAGGGCGGAAGCCCATAAATCAGTAAAATAGGAAAGTATAATGCCAGTAGACCTCGACCGAAAGCCGTACTTGGCATCGGAAAGAAGTGAATGAGATTCCAGATGAATCAAGAATGAGAGTTGAGAAGAGTTTCAAGATCTTAGATAGATATACAAGTAAGACTATAGGGCGATGTAGAAGGATCAGAGCGGCTTCCTTTTTTCGGATGATTTTGGAATATGCGCGCCTTCAACACTGAGGGAAAGTGCTAGAGTTTAGGATTAGAGTTAGAGAGGTGGTATTCACGTGATGCAGAGTTTAGATTGCAACCACGGATGTTAGTAAGTTGATGTAAACCACGCGGTGCAAAATCTGCCATCTTGCATGCACACACAACAACCACAAACAAACCATAGACAAAACAAACAGACAAAAAAACAAACAAAGTGAAATCAGGTTAATTATTCATAAAAAACTAAATTTAAAACCGTAAATGTTTAAAAGCTAAAATCGTATTAAACTCTCCTGTAACATATGAAAAAATCTGAAAGTTAAAAACACCAACGCTCTCTCTTAAATTAAAATTTCCTGAATAAAATTCAATTATTTTAATGAATTTAAAATTCAAACCTAAATTAAAAGTTAAATTGCCAAATAATAAAATCAATTTTAGATAATTTGAAAATAAATTCAAAATTCATAAGCAGTATTAACTTTAAAATAAACCTACGAGTACAGTCACTTAAAAAAAAAGAAAAAAAAGAAAATTAAAACTAGGACTTATCTTTTAAAAACCTCGTACGTAGAACTTCACTAAAACGGATAAAATGGTATCAAAGTAGTAAGATTTAATAAAATTCTAAATAAAAAAAAAGTTTGAAAAACACACACACTTCATTACACACCTACATACAATGGTAAAATAAAAGGGATAAACAATGCCCTATTGGAAAAAGAAAAGCAAACTCTTAATTTTTATATTGATATCATTTGCAAAATGTCTGGTAGATTTTGAGTAATTTCATCCCAAATGTCATGAATCAGCATTTTACTCATCAATTTTTAAAAGTGAATTCCTGCTGAACTACAAAAGATTTTAAACACGGACTTCACTGAAATATTCGCAATACACAGATGTTTTATAAAATATCTAAAACATAGCAGCGTTATATCAATATTTATTTATTTATTTTTGGCAAAATATGGCTTATTTTCTTTTTTCCTAAAATCATAGTTACAAAACGGTTATGAAAATTTATTTTATTTGAACGAATATACATCAAAATGTAGCTAAACGTATAGAAAATCGAAAACATAGGAGAAAACTATACAAATATCTGGCGGATTTTTTGCTATATTCCAAAATATCAACTCGTATAGGAAAAAAAAATACTTTTGAGTGATAATGCAAAGAAGTTGAACCGCTAGCAACGGCAAAATCGTTTGGTATACGAAAAATGTTTATAAATGAAATAATGTTTATCTTTCCTAAATCTATAAGCCCTTAAAATTTCATTCTAATCGGAGGAATAATAAAAAAGTTATGTGCCACCAATTATTTGAAATTTACTTTTTTAATTACACTGGTCGACAACAAATTTTCATCAGAGATATTGTTGATTTTTCTTTATAGCATTTAGGACGTTGATTTCAAATCTGCAATCAGATTTGCTGTAGCACATAGGGTTTTTATTATGAAGAAATTTTCATAATTTTACACATTTTACTATTTCATATAAAGAAACGTGTTTTTCAACATTTTTTTTTTTATTTAATTTATCTTGTACAGTTTTGATTATTTAGCAACATATTGTTACTTACTTTTGTCATCGTAAGTCTGGCAACATCATCACGTGCATTTTCAGATTTATGGGGCCATGGGAATGGTCTTTACTCTTTAGTTAATCTTTGTCTTCTGTAGCAGAAAGTTGTGCTGTGCTTTTATTATTTTCAATTTTCTAGGATCAAAGAGCATGCCTCGACAATGCAAAATAACGCAACAAATTTTGCTTTGTCTGTGGCTGTTTCACAACAACAACACAACAACGATCAATTACAACATACCTTAAAAAATATACAATATGTATTTTGGTTGTCCTTTAGGTGACCAAGATAGAGCATGGGCGCCTCATCAAATTTGTTCATCTTGTTCAAACGTATTACGTGATTGGCTAAATAAATAGAAATCTCGAATGCCATATGCTATGCTCATGATATGGATTTATCTTTGGTGGTTTAATAAAAGACTGTTATTTTTTGTCAAAAGCGAATCAACAAGGGTTTTCTGCAAAAAACAAAACACCAATATTGTATATCCAAACTTGATTCGGCAGTGACCATCCAACAAAACTGCCCTTCGAATTCACCTGATTGATGAGCTAGCTTTCTATTCGAGAATGCAATGGATGGTGAACGTAGGGCAGTTGGTGGCATCTTGCAGTCGATAATCCAGATTCACACGATAAGAGAAAGCCATTTTGAGACAAACTCTATTTCTCCCCAGAATCCATTCTGATTCGGAAGTACTTCTTCTCGAAAAGAGAAACAGAACTTCTCGCTTAAGATAAAGAGAAAAATTTACTTGAGGAAAATGTTCCCATCAGTTACTACGAAAGATTAATTTTAACTTAGAAGCATACTTTACAGTAGATGTTTCCTCTTTGTTGACACGATATAGATGGGATTATTCTTTGATTTTGTCTCAGCACATACTGCATTTGAGTGGCACTCTTTATAATTCATCTCAAGAGCCTGAAGCAGTTCTTTGGCATAGTGGTAATCGTAAAGCCATCTATCCATAGCTCCATTCGGTCCATCTCAAAAAGACATATAGAACAATATGGATTATACATGGCTTAAGCAGTCAAATATCACAGTCACCAATGGAATCTCTGCGTTGATCTGAAAGTTATAGCATGTTAATGGGAATGCAAGCTTGGATTTACAAAATATTGATGCTTTCTTTGTCCTCTGGGACGTCGTGCTAACTAATGAAGCACTATTTAAACGTATTAGCCTCTAGGACTTGCATATGTCTCATGGAACAAAGCACTGTCAGTCTGTTCCCTGTTGATGCCCTCCAAAATCTTTCTACACCACTCACTTAAACTTTGTTAATGAAATTTTTTTTAAAGCAATGGGGAAAGTGAATTCAGAGGGGTTAGATACCTTTCCCAAAAATATGCAAAAGTTAGTACAGCAAAATTAAAGGAGGAAATTTTGTTGACAACAAATCAAAATTCTGTTCTAGACGATTAAAAAATCTTCTTATCCAGTAATTGAAGCGTGGCTTTTTCTTTAATATGGATATGCAAAAACGTTCTTGGAAATAACAAGTCTTCTGAATATAAAGGTAGTATTGAGAACCTTCTTGATACTTATAAAGAAATGGATTGTCGCATGTCTTTGAAAATGCATTTCCTTCATTCCCATCTAAACTTTTTTCCTAATGATCTTGGTACAGTAAGTGACGAACAAGAAGAGCGCTTCCATAAGACATTAAGACTATGGAAACTCGATATCAAGGATTTTGGAAGGAAGGCATGACCATTGTTGGATGCTATATCGTGAAAATCCAGACCAAACTTATAAAAGAAAATCACAAAATAAACGCTTTTAAAGCTTTTTGTTTAGTAAATTTTAATTATGCAATAAGTTTATTTATATTCTTTATTTAAATTCTATGAATTTTTGTAATATGAGTGTATAATGTATAATTAAGCTCATGGAAATAAATTCTTTGCGTGAATTTTGAATATTTTAAACCTTACATTTTAAAAAAAAAATACAAAAATAATATTTTATCTTTATTTCAAAAACTTTACGTATTGGAGAAAAACTTAAGACAGATTTTTAATCAGCGCCAAAAATGCATTTAGAAAAGTGTAATTTGGTCAGTGATGAAAAAAAAGTGTTATTTTTGTCGACCAGTGTTATTTTTGGCAACTCAAAAATAAAAAATCGCAAATTTTTTTTTATTACGTGTCCGATTATTACGAAATTTTTAGAGCATGTATAATTTGGGAAGATAGACATATTTTGCAAAGAAATATTTTTTGTCTGTCCAACGGTTTTGGCGCTGCTCATGGGAAAACTTCAAAATTTTCAAAGGTTTTCCCGTGACCAGCGGCAAAACCGTTGGACATACAAAATATTTATCTAAATAAAAAATTTGTATCTTTTTAAGATATAAAAATTAAAAAAAAAATTCATTCTCATCAAATGAATAATAAAAATGTTGCAGACCAAAAATCATTAAAATTTTTGGGGTGGGCTACTCAAAAATAAAAAAATATATTTCATTATTCATAGCATCATTTTGAAGATT
>JABUQX010091168.1:0-20165 GCA_015478945.1 Trachelipus rathkii
GTCTTCTTTTGTGGTTTATTAAATCTGACATTTATTTATTAGAAATATATTTTCTGGCACCATTTTGTCCCTTAAACCACGGGTGCTAAATCTTTTGGAAGTCATGGGTCAATTCGAAAAATTTGGTACATGTCATAGACCAAAAAGTAGCCAAGTTTTATAACCCATCTTTAGGCTAAATTTCGAAGCTACACCATTAGGAAATTTTGAGAATAAAAGTACTCATAAGCAATTACAGTGTTGTTAGAATATAGATAATCTAATAGACAATTTTATTAAAATTTAGATTTATAAAAGAAAATAATTTTATTATAAACTTATATAATTAGAGGAACGGTTAAACGGATGTAGTTAGAAAATTTATTTTTGACTCGTTCATTATTGACGTTAATTAACAAATGTAACTCGTTAATGTATAATTACTAACTGAGTTTTTATTACTTTATCTATTCTTAGAAATTAAGCTTGATTAAAATATATATAAGTTACGTTATCAAAGTTAACGAAAAAGTCTTTTATATTAAAATAGAAATTAATAAATTAACAATGAGAGAATTTACCAGCATTATTTAACGAGCGTTTTATAATTAACTGACACTCTATCTTAACCTTTTTTGATATATTAATTTTATAATATTTATAATTATTTTATATAACTTAATTCAAATATGTTTTTTCGATATTATATTTATTATATTATTATTCAATTTATATACATTATTATTATTATTATTACTTATTATTATTTATTATATATTGTATATATATATATATTATTCATATGTTTATAATTATTATTATAATGATTTTATTTAATATTATTATATATAATTAGGGTTATTGGTATATTTAGAGGTTATTTTAGGTTAAATTTATAGTATGGTTTAATTATATGGTTCTATGGGTTATTTATATTATTTATTATGTATTATTATTATATATTATTATTTAGGTCTTTCTCATTATCATATGAGATGAGGTGTATAGGTTACGTGTAATAACAATAACAACAATGCAGAAATATTCATTCATAAATAGATTACTATATTATTTATTATAATAGTAATATTATTGTATTAATATATATATATTCTATTATATTATTCCAATTATTATCTATCTATAGCATACTTCTATAATATGGTATTGTTTATAGATCTATTACCAAAACACCTCTCTAATACCTCTTTATCATATTATAATACGGGTGCATCACTAATATATGTCGGTCTAAATTGAACACTGAAATCACTGGACTTGGGCATATAATGTAAACATGATGACGATCGCACCGGGACAGCGACAGGTATTGGTATACTATATAAACAATTTCCGTTCAACCACCAATATCATATATATAAAAATATTGGAGCATTGAGATACAACCTGACGCACGGTAATAATGACTAGAGAGGTGGACGAACTCTTACAAAAAACAAGTCACTAATTTCACCCGCTATCGGGCCTCCTTATCCTCAGTGTACACTACTTATATGTGATGATATTAACTTCACTCCATTTATATATATTAGTTAGATTTTATAGGGGTTGGTGAGTTTATAGGAATAAATTATTACTAGCTATAAAGAAGTATATATTTTTATGAGTTCACTGTTTATATTGTAAGGCTTATTACTATATTCTCTTCAATATTGAAATTTTATGGTACAACATTTTCAGCAATTTACTTAAGACTCCTGGCTACTCCAATTTCCACGTCGCACATATTTGTCACGATAGCCACGATCCACTACGTTAACATTATATATTAATAATTCTTTTATATCACTAAGTATAATAATTTATGTTTAAATATTCCGTTTACGATTAAATGATTCATACGAAAAGTGTAAAAAAAAAGAATTTTACTAGCAAAACTTACAATAAACACGGAAATATCAGGTTCACACATGAGTTAGCTCACTGAAAGCCAGGGACTCACCTCAACCCTAGTATTTATCAGCGGCTTTTCATCACTCTCATTTGAATACCTTATTTGTCGCAGAGCTATAAGTGAGCACCTGCTCAGACCTAAATAGTGATCGCGAGCGGACCAGGCGTTATTTCCTATGTTGTAATATATTTTATAGAATCTTCTACAATTATAATATATAGTTTATCACTCTACATGTACTTGATTAGTTCTACGCCATCAGACGTTTCACTAAAACGGGTTAGATTAAAGAAAACGGCATTTATAATATCACAGGTATCATGAAAACTCACAAAGATTTTCTTTGAAGACTATTTTAAATAATCACTTAATTAAACGAACACATCACTCTATGTCTTCTTGCCGTTTCATTTGAAATAACTCTTAATATGATAACTTTTAGGAGAGTGATTATATATCCCAATGCTGACTACTAATTTAACCTAAGATGTTACAGGAATGGGCGAACCACATAGTTATCTCACTATATAATATATAAATTATATATATGAAATATATATAATATATATATATATATATATATATTTATAATTTATATATATATTACTTATTTAATATATAATTATATTATATATAAATATTTAATAATATATAGATGGGAGAGGTAGAAGAGAGAGAGTAGATGTAAGTGAGAGACGAGTTTATCACAAAAGTTATTAATTATATATAGGAGTCTAGTGACTACTGCTGGAAGATTATACATATTGAATAACCCAATATCTTACTTTATACATCCTTATAGTAATTAGCCACGTCTTTAAATTCACAAATGGAACTGTATATATCATTATAGACATTAGAGCAACTATATAGTTATTATACCTATATAGATATATATTATATATATATATATACTTATCCTATTAAATCCGGTAGAGAGAGAGAGGAGGAGAGAGGAGAGAGAGAGAAGAGAGAGAGACGAGAGTAGACAAGAGAGAGAGAGAGAGAACAGAGAGAGATAGAGAGAGAGCAGACGAGAAGAGAGATGAGAGAGAGAGTAGAGCAGGAAGTGCAGAGGGAAGGGGCTAGGAAGAGTGGGGAGAAAGAACGGGGGAACAAGATTGGGATCAGTCTGGGGGAAGGGGGCGAATGAGGGGATGCAGGGGGCAGATTTGTACCCTCCCTCAGAAGGTTTTTATCTCACTTACTTATCTACACTAAAGTCAAAACACAAATCTTTTGTACTCTTAAATTGATCCTCTCTCAAACTCTTTTGTTCTTAGGCGGCAGAGAAGTTTAAAGTACAGCCCAACATCAATTATGGCTCAATTTTCCTTACGCCAAAAAACCAAAAACAAATGTGAAAGGGTAGTTTGTTAATTTTCGACTACCTTAACTTGTATTAAAAGTGTATAATGCGTTAATTTCGCTATAAGCTAGATACGAAGACATTCTAACTAGGCTCCCCCTACTTGCAATAATAATTATATATTAATAATATATAATAATAATATAATAATAATATAATATTATATAATAAATATAATATACTACAAACTAAAAATAAAGGTAATTTACTTTCCATATATATATATAGTAATATATATAATATAATAAATAATATAAATATATATATTTAAGTAAGATATATTATAAAAATAAAAAAATTAAAATTAAAGAAATAATAATATGTATTAATATAGATAAAATATAAATTATAAATAAATATATCCAGATATATAATAAATATATATATAATAATATAATATATATAATAATAATATATATTTATTTCTGGGTGTTGGGTGGGTATAATATATATATATAAATATATATAATATATATATATATATATATAATATTAATATATATAAATATAATGATAATCTATATATAATATATATATATAATATATACTATAAATAAAATATATAAAATAGATTAATATAAATAAAAATATATTAATAAATAGCATAAGATATAATATAACAACACAATAAATCGAGTTTTAAAAGCAGACTGTTGGTATAATGTATGCAACATGTAAAAACTTCCATGAAGAAAATACCCACAATAGAATTAGGTGGCTTTTTCCTGCAACAATCATTTATGCTGTCATTTCATGCTATGAATTGATGCGGGGGGAACTATTCATTTCGTTGTCTGGTGCAATTTTAAAGTCTGAAAAACACACACAAAGTCTTTCTTGACAACCAAATCAGGAAACAGGTCTTGATATCGCAAACACTCGCATCACAGGAACATCCAGTCACGAGTAATTTACCAAATAAACTGGTGAAAATGGTTGCGGACAGTGAAAGCAAGAAAAAAAGTCACCGGCGATGAAGTGTAAAAGAATCTAATTCAAATCGGCATCGAGTAACTGGGGGACTTGAATCGAATATCCTACAGGGATGTTGGTAGGGTCAGCAACACGGAGCAAACCATTCCAGCAACAAATTCCATGGAAGTTTCTGATAAAAGATCCTTAATGAATTTCGGTATCTTCTGATAGTAACCTCTTCTTGGAATACTGTTTTCTACGAAATACACTGCTTAATATCGCTGATAACAGCATCCTTTCCACATCATCTTCATACAAACTCCCGGAATGAGTAAAGGAAATAGGCAGCTTCATTATAGTTTTTATTAATAAATAACACTTAGAAAAAATAATTTACAGAACTTTGGTAACAGAAAAATGTGAAAGAAAAAACTGAGTATGAAGAAAACTAAGTCTTAAAGAGACCTGAACTTTCTTCCTCCGGCAAAAAGAAAACCTGAATATACTTACTCGCCCAGCTATCACGCACCATAAGTATAGCGCTTTTTCAGTTCTTTGCGAAGGATTAGAGTTGGCTACGAAGTAATGATGAAGGACGACAGTAAACGGCGCTGTGATGAGTGTACACATAAATTCTGTGTTTGCAATTATGATTATTTATTCCAAACAGAGTTGATAAATTTGCGTTGAACCAAAGGAACATAATTTACTTTTTAATAATCAATTTTAATTGCTCTATAATGTGAATTTTCCATCATTGATATTGTATTTGATATATTCTATTTTCTATTAGTTTTATAAAATATTTTTTTTAATATTAATCATTTAATTATCGATACAAATGTTTTGAAGGATTACCCTTCCTTATAAATTATATATATATATAATATATAGTATATTATATATAGTAATATAATAATATAAGTAATTAATAATACTATATAATTATATAATATATAGATATATATATAATATAATATATATATATATAATAAATATATATATATATATATATATATATAAATATATATTCTATATATATATATATATATAATATATATATTATATTATATATATTATATATATATATATATATATATATATATATATATATATATATAATAATATTAGAATATAGCTTTATAAAATTTAAGCTGCCCCGCCAGCTTGGAACTGGCGACTCCAATATATATATTAATATATATAATATATATATAATATATAATTATATATATATAATAAATATATATATATATATATATATATATATATATAAATAAATATATATATATATATATATATATATATATATAAATATATTATATATAGAATATATATAATATAGTATTATATATGATTATATATACATATATATATATTATATATTAATATTATATAATAAATAATATATGATTATATATATAATCTATATTTATAATATAGTATATATAATATATAAATAATTAATCTATAGTTTAGGTCTTTTGAAACTAAAAAACTGAAGAGTCGCTGAGCATAATTATGTTATAAAAACATTTGCATGTGTATGGAGTCAATTAAAACGGAAGAATAATCTTTCGTACTCTTTACTTTACTTTTTCCTTTTTTTCTTTTTAAATTTAAAAAAAAAAATTCTTTGATTAAAATTGTTTGCAGCGAATTTATTTGTTTTCCTTTTTATTTTCGGTTTTAATTGAGTTATGCAAAAAATTTTTTTTTTTTTAAGGATTTTTCTCGCTTTATTTGCTTCGAATAAATGAAACAATTAGATTTACAAAATTCTAAGTTTTTTATTATAGATCAGATAGTTGTTCTTGTTGTTGTTGTTTTTGTTGCTCTGTGTGTTTTTTGTTGTTGTTGTTGTTGTTAATTTTAATTGTTTCCATTCTTGAAGATTTTTCATTCCATCCTACCTTGCTAAAGATTCATTGCTTTCGATTGAAATTCTTTTTCTTATACGGATCGTATTTGATTTCGATTTAAATGTATATTACTTCGTTTTCTATCCATTTCCGGGTTAGTTCTGCTATTATTATTATTATTATTATTATTATTATTATTATTATTATTATTATTATTATTATTATTATTATTATTTCTTCCGAAAAAATAATATTTAATTTCATATATTTACACATGAAAAAGTAATAACGCACGACACATAGGTTGACCAACGAACCTGGGTCGATCCGTGCGGTGCGGTACGGCGGCAGTACGCAGTAGTTACCAGACAATCCCCGTTCCACCGCCCTTTTCATAGGAAGGATTAGAGCCATCGTTTTAAAATTTGGAATATATTCTATGTATGCTGTTAAGTCCTCGTTAGACGCCAAATTTCAAGTCTCAATTATAAGGTGTACCTTCCCCGATAGCGAAAAGAAAATAATGTCGCTTACGCCTGGCCGAGTCCAATCCCGAGTGAAGATAAGGCTTAACGTTCTTCGTTGTGTAATTGACAACGCCCGAGTTTTGGTGACGAAGGTCACCCTAAGTGGTGCTGCCTCCCTTAGCGCCAAGGTCAAATTCGCCTGAAAACCTTATTTAGTCCTTAACGTATCGTCTAAAGAGGTTAGGCTTAACGTATTATGATGACGTAATCTCGTGGAGACGCACTTAGTCCCTCCCATACCGCCGTATGGAGCGTGCCCCCAAATTGTATAAATATCGTAGAAAGACTAAAATTTGAAGGCTGAGTAGCGAACGCCGGAGTGTGAAGGATTTTGGTCGATTCTGCTTCGATTCAGAGGCCCAGGAGGCCCGCTTCGAAAAAAAAGAATAACATGCAGAATCCAAAACAGAGGAAGAAGTAGAAGAAGAAGCATAAAGAAAGGAAAGAAAGAAGAAAGGAAGAAGAAGGAAGGAAGAAGAATGAGAAGAGGTCTGAGAAGATTTTAGAGTCGAAGGATTCGGAGTCAGTACGACGGTGCTGGATCCGTGCGATGCTATTTAATAAATTCATTCGTAATAACAAAATTCTATCCTTTGTATATTTTATCGAGTCTGTAGATTCGAAAATGATGGTTTGAACTCATCAAAGAAAAATAAAAATAAAAAATAATAAATAAATAAATAAATAAATAAAAAATATTTATTCGTTTAATGTTATACTTAAAAATTTGCATTTTTATATACCTAAAGCAGTAAATTAGTAAATCAGTAAATCAAACAGCCCTCCTTACCCCTTCCGTGATCTATTGATATATTGAGTTTGATATTTTTCATTAATTAGTAAATTTCATACTTTCTATCACCTAAAAAGCAGTAAAATCAAATAATTTTACCTAATCCAGACCTCTTCTATCCACCTGACTTATTGATCTATGACTATTGATCTTTGATCCAATCATATTTTTTTAGTAAAAATTGCAGTTTTACATACCCATATGAGGCATAAATCAGAAAATCAAACAGCCCTCCTCACCCTTCCGTGATCTATTGATCTAGTGACGTGTCATATTTTATAACTTGCATGTTTACATACCCTATAGCAGAAAGTACCATCCAGCCCCTCCTATCCATACCGTGACCTAGTTGATTTCTCAACACTTGATTCAAGTCATTAATTTTTAGTAAAATTGTCATGTTTAAACATTACCTAAAGCAGTAAATCAGAAATCATTAAATCCAACCACCATCCCTCCCCCTCTCCAATCCTGCGTGATCTTATTGACTATTGAATCTATTGATTCAAGATATTTTTACTAAAATTGACATGCTTTCAACATACACTAAAGCAGTAAATCAGTAATACAGTAAATCAAACCACATCCAACCACCCTGTCATCCTCGACCTATGGATTCTAGTGATTCAATTCATTATTTTTACTAAAATGTCATATGTTTAACATACCTAATATTCAGTAATCATGTAAATCAAAAAACCATCCATCACTACTCTCCTTCCGTCTCCTACCCCGCGATCTATATAGATCTAATTGATCTATTGATTCGTGTCAACATTCGTGTATCATTTTGGATAAAACAACCATAAAAATCAATCTTTACACACTTGATCAATGAATATATCAACGTATACAAAGTTTCACCTAGCACGGGTGACCACCTCTTCACTACCTCCCATGACTTATTGAATTCATTAATCATACCTTTTTTATCCCAAATATTTTTTCAAAAATTATGCCTACTCAAATATAACACATTGATAGCTCTAATATCATCATTAGTGAACTTAATAAAGGATTTTCTGGTCAAGTAATACATCAAACGAATTCCCTGATAAGCATCGTAATTGTATCAATAAATAAAAAGGTTTGCTTTCCAATCTAATACTATAACGCTTCAAAACCATAGATCATGCAATACTTTATGTATCTAAATTTCTCCATATGATCTTCAGAGCTGTCGCAAAATTTTTAACATTACCAGGGAATTAAGAATAACTGGCCAGAGACTCCAAATCTCATACTAAATCTAAAATAGCACAATATTATTTTCCAATTCTGCCATATTCACCAATGCTATAGATCGTTAAAACTCAAAAATTACACTTGCCGTTTCAATGCGCTCTACTGCCATCCGCTACCTCCTTAGTATTCTGAATATCACATTAAAACCTACATCTTAATCTGTCAATTTGATTCCTGCAAATAGATTGAATTTTTTACCTAAAATTAAATTCTGTAAGCCTATTTATAACATGCATACTGGAACTATTAGCATCTAGTCTTTCCTCAGTAATCAGATGCAAAATAAGTATTGAAAACATAAACCCAATTCCCTTTTTTGAAACATAATTTTTACCATTTAATTGAATCAGTTATTCCATTTTATTTAATAATTTATATAAATACTGGAAGAACTTTTTCAGTCTTATACTTGTCCTTGAAAAAATTCTACACTCTCTTGTGGCCATTTTTATTGGAGAGGTTGAGGTTCATTTCAAATTTTTCTTTAACTTTCTAAGTTTTCCTCCCTACTACTATTACCTTTGAATACTTTAAATCAACTATCGGGGCTTTTAAATGATTTCCCTCGATCACTACGCTTTTAAATGATTTTCTCTCTTATCTCTTTATTCCTAGGTTTTCACTTTTCTACCCTAATGGGCTTATCTTTAAAGGAGAATGACTGAATAACAGTCAGAATTTGATTGAAACGTTCCCAAATGACAAAATAATTTTGGTCTTCAAACTCCTCATACTAGTCAATTATATTAAGCATATCAAGAAATTTGCTATAATCACCATTTCCGAAACTAGTTAATTATTCTTACCTTATTAACTTGCAATAATGACCCAGATGAAACATTCAAGTTAGATCTAATTATATAATGGTAATTTTCCTCTAAATCCTCCTCAATCTTGACAGCATCTAAACTATCATTGTTTATTAATATTAAATTTAAAAGAGAGGAATGTCTTCTAGGTTCATGGACCACCTAACTCAATAAGTTGTCTAGTATATCATTTATAAATGCAGAACTTGAGCGTCTTTGATCCTTACTAATCAAGAAATAATATTCTATGTCAGGAAAAGTAAAATATCCCATTATGACTATGTCTATTTGTTTGTGGCATGCTGTCTTGTTTTCTATTACCATTTCTACATCTATTTTTTGACTCTGATCAGGTGTTCTATAAAATGCCCATTATTTTGTACAATGTATTGTAGTAGCTGTCAAGATATGATAGGATGAGATTCGTGAGTTCGTATCAAATTTATGATTGCAAAAAAGGGATGATTTCGTTGGCACTAGATTAGGGCTAGTGTTGCCGTTATTATAGTTATTCTGCAACCAGTCATTTAAATAAAATCTCCCTTTTATATAAATGAATGACCAAGCATTTAATTTTCCAGTCTTCGTGTTTAAGAGAATGTCTATTAAATTATCCATTTCACTACCAGTCTTTTTAAAGAATTTTGAAAATAAATTTGTAGGTAAGCATCTCTTCTTTTAAAATATATATATCGTATCGAAGTATCGAAGCCAAAAGTCATTTATTGGAATGTACCACTCACTTACAAATTAACATCGCTATAAATGGAATCAATAAGAGGAAAAACCCTTCAGTGAATGATGTTGTTAAGCTAAGCATCAACATTTAAGAAGGGGTAATTCCAATCTTCGCAAGTTGTAAAACCTAATATTTCCTGAAAAACATAAATCCCTAATCCTTTCATTTACACGTAAAGCCTACTCCCCCCATTCCTGACCTGCACCTATTACCCCTGGGCTCAAATGCTCAGAAAACATATCGCACTTTCCAATTATTACACACCATCTGATACAATGTCCTATAATCTGCTATAATTCTTCTGACCTCTATGTCCTATATCATTTGTACCAACATCCACAATCACATCTGAATCAACTTTATAAATCAATCTCTCTATCTATCCTATCAATGATATCACTCACTATCTGGCAACTTGGATACTAACTCTCAATCGTTTCTTTTATTCCCTTTTTGAAAACCTCTCTATTTACCTAATCATAGAGTCTCCAATTAGCAATGTATCAGTCTTCCCTTTAGAAAACTCAAACATTACCATTGGGCCTCTCTCTGATCCCTCCCATCTGGAAGACAGTCGAACCTGTTTACTGCAGGTCACAGGCTGATTGACTTTCGAATCCTCATCTTTAAACTATTAATTTTAAATTTCCTACAACTCTATATTCATCTGCAGACCTATTTTCAACTACTTTATCCTTTTCCCCTCATCTTCCTGCCTAGGTGAATCACTATTTCTTTTTATTCTCTATATCCCGCTTCCTCCTCACCTCGACATCCCTACTAACTTTTTTCTTGACTCTTCCCTCCTTTCTCAACTCAAATACACTTCTTTCAAATTCATCATATTTCATACGTTTGCATCTCTTTCTTAGAAACACATTTCTGCCTTCACAACACATCAGCAGGGCAGCTTATTCACATATTAACCTTCACAGTCCCACATGTTTATCCACATCAGAGCATACATACTTTAAAATATTATCACTTTTACTACCTTGTACCTACAATTTACAAAACTACAGTTTATATCCGCTACGCTAAAAGCTAAAAAGAAATAAACTTATATCTCTTAACAAAAAGTTAAATTTTTTTTAACATTCTTATATTCAGCTTAGCCTAGGCCAGGGATATATAAAAATTAAGGTAGGCTTCACTGTAAACCTGTACCTTATTTTACCAACTACAGTTACTAAATATCACTAAACCTAGAAAGAAAATTAATATCTTAAAACAATTTGAATATCACCTTTTGAGACGGACTCCCTCCAGGTAAGTTGGTCAATATAACCTCCACTTCTAAAATTTACAGGTGCATTCCAAATCACATCCGAGTGCCATTTCCAGTTCGTCAGGTGAGTGTCAGCATCGTCGATGTAATAGTCCATATCGTTTCTTTCATCTATTATCCTGCGCATGGCCCTGACTGACGTAATACTGGCAGGATTCATTCCATATGCCCACTTCTTACAACGATGATGATCACTTGACATCGAGAAACCGGACATACGTTCTTCTTTTGACTCGTTAGGCACCTGCCAATGCTTCTTCTCTATTTCCTTCTTTAGTTCTGTGCGTGTAGTGTATGGTAGAGTGTACGGTCTTAAACGGATAGTATTATCATCTATAAGATCAATCGCGTGGCAGTCATGGAGCGCCGTCCCTGGAATATCCGTGAATATATCCTTATGTGGGGCCAAAACTTCCATCAAATCTTCCTTCATCACGTGTGATATTTCATCATTAATCTTCACATCCTTTAAGTCCTCTTTTCTCTTCAAAGACGTGTTCACTACTTGGACCGGTATATTTTCTTCATCCTCCGCTTCTATTAGTACAGCCGATGCTCCAACCTGGCGATTGTTATCTTGTTCTTCGTTAGCAATCTCATCCTCATCTCTTGAGAGATACTTTTTTAGTAAGTTTATGTGATAAGTTTTGATAATCTCGTCTACTCTTATCCTATAATTATCCTGACTACTCTTATCCTATAATTATCCTGACCGTAGAGCTCTACAACTTCATATGGGCCACCCCACCTCATAAGCATCTTATTATGTGATGTGTGTATAAGGACTAACACATAATCCCCAGTCTTTAATTTCCTGTTTCTAGCTCTCCTATCGTAGTAGTGTTTCTGTTTCCTTTGAGCTCTGGATAAATTTTCGCGCGCCAACCGTAAAGTTTCATTAAGACGCTCTTGTAAGTCAAAAACATATCTGTAAGTCGATTTGGCTTCTTCCGTATTTATGTAGGATCTGCATGGGCCCCCTTACTGTCCGTCCGTATAATAACTCAAAAGGAGAGAACCCTGTATATTCCTTTGGCGCTTCCCTGTATGGGAACAATAATGGTTCGATAAACTTGAGCCATTTGCGTACCTGCTCATGGCACATCCGCTTGAGCATAGTCTTTAACGTCCCATTGAATCTTTCGGTGACCCCCTGGGTCATTGGATGAAAAATACTTGAATGTATCTGTTTTATGTTCAGCATTTTTGCTACATCTTTCATTAATAACGAAATAAACTGTGTACCGTTGTAACTAACCACCTCTCTGGGTACACCTTGGAGCATAAAAATGCTTATTAGACTCGCTGCGACCTTTTGTGCCGAGATGCTTTTCAAAGGTATCGCTTTGGGGTACCTCGTTGCACTATCTACGAGCGTCAACACATATTGATGTCCTTCGGACGAGGGAGGAATAATTGGCCCTACCAAATCGATCACAACCCTTTGGAAAGGCTCCTCTATGATAGGCATAGAGCACAGGGACACTTTCGCCGTTCTTCCTTTTGTGCATGTCCTTTGACATATGTCACATTAGTAACAAAACTTGGTGACGTCCTGATAGATGTTTGGCCAATAAAACTGTTGTGTAATCTTTCCCATCGTCTTCTTAACCCCTGGTGACCTCCAAATACTTCATCATGTGCTATGCTCATTACTTTTCTTCTGTAATCTTTAGGTACGACAAGCACATTTCGTTCTGTTTGGTTTTCAATAATTTTCTTAAAAAGTAAATCTTTAATCAGTTGGTATTTACCTTCGTCCCTTTTGACTGACTTCCATATTCTTTGTAAAGTGAGATCTTGTCTCTGCTTATCTTTAAACTCAACTCTATCTCTAATGAGATCCTTTACTTGATCGAGTTCTGCTTCAGATTCATCTGCAGGAGGAGCAAAACTTGGGGCGTCTTCTACTTTACTGAAGTGCGGCCCTTCAGATACTTTTGTATCCTCTACTGTGGAATCAATGTTGTCGTCGGCTCTATTTGTCGTGAGATCTTGGGCTGTGTTTAACACTTCTACAGGAGATCCTTCTTCAGTAGAAACTATGATAATATCTCGATCACTAGATGGACTCAAAATGGCTACTTCTGCACCTTCCACTAACTCATTCTTGACTTCATGACAGATCTGCGGGACTTTACGTCTTGCTTAGCGCTAAGACACGGGCGCTTGGACTCATCCCACTCTTCATCAGGTTCATTCGGGGGTAACTCCCCCTCAATATTCCCCAGAATCATGTCAACGTCTGGTATCACAACAGCCACCGTCTCTCCTGTGTTATAAGGTGTGTCCAGTATTACATTTGCCAGTGGAATTCTCTTAACAGTATTATCCAGTAGTCTCATTTTTGTGAATTCTCCAGTGTAGTTCTCATCTGGTAAGAATCTTTGTCGTAACACAATTCCATTACAGCCGGTATCCCTAAGACATCGGACACGATAACCGTTTGCGATACCGTCGACGACAGGCAGACGGTGTTGGTTGTCATCTGTACCGTCCACCATACACAAGTCTGCGGACTGAGTTGGCTCTTCACCTGCCACTGACAGGACGTTTTCCTCAACAGAAATATGTGCGGACGCCACGGTAGTTTTACCCTCAACCTTCTGTCGTCCATTGAAAGTATTAAAACTTCTGCCACTACTGTTGTAGGGCGCTGCACGGCAATCTCTCGCATAGTGTCCTCCGAGTTGGCACTTATAGCACGTGACAACGTTCCTTTGCTCAGTTGAGCTCTTGTTATTGTACTTTTTATAGACGTTGCCCCAGGCAACATTTGCCGACACATTATTCCTCTGGAGCGGTGTGTTGTGGTATGTAGACTTTCCTTCGTAAAATTTATTATTACAACCAGGTCTGTTTTTTACATTATTTACGTGACTGTTACGTGGTGCTAAATTTATTCTATGAGCTTGCAAGTAATTTTCGGAGCTTGAGATTATTTCTGTCATCTCTTTGTCGTTCCTCTCCTTTAAGAATGTGGCCAGCTCCTTTGGTACAGTTGCCATGTACTTATCTATGGCGATGAACTTTAGCAACTCTTCGACGCTTTCCTTTACGTCGACAGCGGCTATCCATATCTTGAGGGTGTCTAAAACTTTTTTCATTTAAACAGCGGGGTTGTCATCGTTTGTAGGAGCCATAGACTTAAATCTGGACCGGTAACCGCTTTCTGTAAGGTCGTATCGGACTAATAAAGCTTTCTTTAATACATCGTAACTGGAAGCATCTTCTACAGTGAGCTCGTTATACACTACTACGGCTTTATCAGTCAAAAGAGACCCCAACAGATGGGCATACATTTCTCTTGGAATAGCGTTTGCTATCGCTTGTTTTTCAAAAAGTGTTATACAGTCTTCTATACTATTAACTTTCTCATCAAAGTTCGGAATCTTTAATTTAGGAAGCTGATTGTGAGTGGAAGCAATAGTTGAAAGAGGAGTGCTTTGGGTTGTTAATGATGCATTATGTTGCCTTTGACGCTCTTCTGCATCAAGTTTCATTTGTGTAACCTTCTCTTCTGATTCATATTTCGCTTTCCGTTCTTCAGCCTCTGCTTTAATTTTTCATTCATCAGCCTCTGCTTCCATCTGCATTATTCGTTCCTCCAGATCAGCAGCGATTTTAGGCTCCTCCATCTCTGCTTGAATTCTTGCTCTTCTATCTCTTTCTCTTTTGCGCTTTTTGCTCTGTTTTGACTTTTCTTCTAGCTCTCTTTCTTTCAAAGCTTCTCTTTCTCGCATTCTTTCTTTGCGACAAAAATTTGCGGCCTCCACGCCTGATAGTCCTAACCTTTTGCACAACTCAAGTAAAGCTTCGTTGCTCACCACCATAGTTTTCAATAAAATATACATACTTTAGCACACCGTCACGTAACGAGTTTTCTGAACTCAAAAATCAAGCTATTTGTGAATTTTAGTTCCAACTTTATGTGTCATAAAATTTATTACCTGTCTGCAAATCTGGTATATATATATATATATATATATATATATATAGTATATAGGTTATATATGTTATATATATATATATATATATATATATATATATATATATATATAAGAGTATTCCTTGCTCAGTGGTAGATCACTGCTTGGCAAGCGAGAGCCCAGGCCTTCGAGACTGCGGAGCGAGAGAACATGAGCAAATTCTATAAACTCTAGCTTTTGCCCTACTCAGACGTTAATGAGCATTGGTAGTGCCTTGCTACTTCACGGGAAAGCTTCCGGCATCCGCGCGACAGCCTGGCCAGCCAGCGGAATAGTCGTTAGCCCGTGGAACCCAAGGACCTTTTCGATGGTCCCACTGACAGGTCGTAAGGACCTTCCTGGGGAGGACGTTTTTTTTGTATTATATATATATATATATACATATATATATATATATATATATATATATATATATATATATATATATAGTATATATATACTAAACATGCAAATTAAAAATCGTAAAATTATTTATGAAAACCATTTTCATAGTATTAACTCCGAACGAGTGAACGTGAGAATGTACGAAAATCAAAATTTACACGAATAAAATATTCCTGATCTCTTCAACTCGTACATTTAATATCAAGATAGAGAGAAAGATATATATATATATATATATATATATATATATATATATATATATATATATATATATATATATATATATATAGAAAAATATATAAAATATATATGAATATATATATATGTATATATATATATATATATAGCAGTATAGAAAGATATATATATATATATATATATATATATATATATATATATACATATATATATATTATATATATTATTATGATAATATATAATTTTATATATACACTAAATAATATTGCAGCACTTTCTTATTTCATATTGTACATGGATTATTATTAAAGAGAATATTCACAAATAACTCAACAATTACCACATTTTCAGTGGCGGAACAAAATGACGTTTATTTGCCCTCTACAATTACTTTTTTAAAATAATTAATATCTTTAATGCAAATAACGTTTTAAATGTTAAACAGCCTATAAATGTTATCCTGATTGTGGCACAAGCAAGATTTTATAGTGTGCTAATGTACTGACACTACTTTAATTAATCTTGAATGTACTTCCAACAGGCCCCCAGACAACAAAACACAGACCAAAGGATTTTCGCCATTAGATTACAAAGTAACTTAACAAAGATTGCATGAACTGATGGATAAAATGAACTCTCGGTATACCATATACCGACTTCATCAACCCATATGACCAAGAAGAGATAAAGATGCTAGGGGTTGTAGTTTGTTATGGTTTGAGTACAGATACAAATAGAGCAATGGTACAAATTAAATTAAAATTAGTGTCTGAAGTAATGTTGTGACGATATATATATATATATATATATATATATATATGTTGTTATTATTATATATATATATATATATATATATATATATATATATAAATATATATATATATATAGCATATATATATATATATATATATATATATATATATATATATATATATATATATATATATATATATATATATGTATGTATATATATATATAGCATAGTATATATATATATATATATATATATATATATATATATATATATATATATATATAAGAAAGTAAATATATATATATATATATATATATATATATATATATATATATATATATATATATATATATATATATATATATATATATATATATATATATATATATTTTATATATATATATATATATATATATATATATATATATATATATATATATATATATATATATAATTATTTTATAAAATAAATAAATAAATAAATGTTCAAATATTGTTCCAGTCAACTATTTATAATTATAACCCCCAATATATTGTGAGATATCCCTAAATCACAATATAAGAGGTATAATAAAAGACAAAAAAAATAAAAAAATAAAAAAATTACACAGAATAAAAATATTTCAAAAATTTTACCTTTAATATTTCAACAGCTAAACGCTCTGAAATATTATATCCCTCAGGTCTTAGAAAATATTTCTATTTTATAAGATCAAAGCATATAATGAATCAGTGCCAACAAAAAAATAAAAAAATACCTAACTGAATTATTATTAAATAAGTATCAGAAACTTTATATATAATTACACTATTAATAATAATCAACCATCAGTACATATAAACGTATTATAATGAAATACTCAATTAATATTTAGTATTGAAGATAATAAATATATTAATATATATTAATAAATATTTGAAACCTTCAAAATTATTATCAAAAGGAAATTAGAAATATTAAACTGTAAAATATGTACCAAAATGTAATTTAAATAAATTCTATCAAAGAAAATGAAACCAACACTTACATTGACAGAATGCGGCAAAATCAGACACCTGAAATTTCTTTAATACCAAAACACATTATATGTATTATCTCGAAAAAAAATTACCACGTGATAAAATAGATTAAATACACAAATATATTTATCACTACACAAAACCTTTAAAATATTAAAATATGATTTAAAACACCAAAATAAATACGCTGATAAATTAACAGGTAACACGATTTGCAAAGACACAGGTAAAACTACTAAATCTTGCAGACGACACAAGACTTAACTGTAAAATTTTCAACAGACGATATAATAAAACGCTGCCACATTTACAAAACCACCAACACAAGTGCTCTCCAGTATAATTCAGGACAAAGTCACTCTCAAACCAAAAACAAGCCGTTTTATACCCAAATGCCTACACTGCAATACATTCTTAACCAATATAATAAATTTTCATTCAACAACAACAATACTATATACACCTTTCATGCTGAAAATGCAGGTACCATGTATACTACTGATTACAAGACGGAGGCGGGTCAATCTTTCAACGTTTCCTTGCTCAAAAATAATAAAAAAAAGAAACTCTTACTATAGGCGTTTTCGATTTTGCACTTTTGCTAACGAAATGCTAAAATTTTTGTTCGTTTTCGTCAACCTAGCGCAAAATCGTAAAAAAAGGCTCACCAAACGTAACAAAAATGTCACTAATTCTGTGTAATATAGAATAAAATTCTGTATAAATAGCAACCATACAGAATTAAAGAAATTCCTTACGTTTGATAAGCATTTTTTTACGATTTTGTGCTAGGTTGACGAAAACGAACAAATTATTTTAGCATTTCGTTAGCAAAAGTGCAAAATCGAAAACGCCTTAAACTCACCTCAGTATTCAACTTAATTAGACAATAATGCGCAACACACCATTCTTTTAATTAATTAAAATAAAACATACATAACGTTCTTTTACCCTCGAAATGTAATATAAACATATAAACCTTACCAAAAATATATTTTATTTAATTTTAATATATATTTTCAAAATTATTTATACTAAAAATTGAAGGGTACTATATAATAATAATTGGAAATTGGAAATGCTTTATTCAGAAGATTATAATATACAATTATTAAGTTTAACATTATTAACAATATTTATTGTAAGCCTACCTCTGGTATACAATTTCTGAAAGGGGGGCTACTAATTGCAACACAATGTTGTGTCCTATGAGCCCCAAAATAATATAAATCTGATTAAATTTAAGCAATTTGGTTTAAGGATTGAGCTTAATAATTCCCAAAACGAATATTAATACAAATAGAATACATAATATTAGCAAAATAAGAATCAGTGTAAAAATATCAATAATAATATTTATATATATATAATAGAGACAGTAAGTTTAACAATGATGAAAATAATATTACAGTAAATAGAACCTATAATAATAATTATAATAATAATAATAATAATAATGATAATAATAATAATAATAATAATAATAAAATAATAATAATAATAATAAATAATAATAATAATAATAATAATAATAATAATAATAATAATAATAATAATAATAATAATAATAATAATAATAATAATAATAATAAAAATAATAATAATAATAATACAATAATAATAATAATAATAATAATAATAATAATAATAATAATAATAATAATAATAATAATAATAATAATAATAATAATAATAATAATAATAATAATAATAATAAAAATACTTAACTGTTAATAATAATAATAATAATAATAATAATAATAATAATAATAATAATAATAATAATACACACACACACACACACACACACAATACACACACACATAATAATAATACAAATAATAATAATAATACTACTAATAACAATACATCATGATAATAATATTAATAATAATAATAATAATAATAATAACAATAATAATAATAATACACACACACACACACACACACACACAATAATAATAATAATAATAACACACACACACACACACACACAATTAATAATAATAATAATAATAATAATAATAATAATAATAATAATAATAATAATAATAATAATAATAATAATAATAATAATAATAATAATAATAATAATATTAATACACACACACACACAATAATAATAATAATAATAATAATAATAATAATAATAATAATAATATTACTTTACTGGTAATACTTAAAATAATAATAGTATAACAACAATCATATTTGAAATAAATAAATAGTAAATAATTAAGTAATAATTTAATAATTATTTTTATTAATAATAATTGTAATAATAATAATAATAATTGAAGTGGCGCACGAAAACGCGAAAGCGTTTCACGATAAACGCAACTATTAAACACCCAAATTCCGAAATGAACGAAGCACAAC
>JABUQX010091169.1:0-10000 GCA_015478945.1 Trachelipus rathkii
CGGCAATTCGGTTTGCGACAAGGAACAATTCAATGAATTACATTAATTATATTTTTCATTTAGATAATAGTTTTATAGGTCGTGCTTGATGTCCCATCTATGGAGGTACATCATACTCTATCCTAATCTAACGACTCATATCTTTTATAAGCAAAAATTACATTTCAGATCTTCCCAAGCTTTAATGCCTACTCAAATATGCATAATAATTTCCTAAGTTTAAACAGACCTCGTTATTTTATATTAATTATTTCAGTCAGAACAGTATAACTGTAGGTTAAATACAGAGAATAAGATTATAGAATACTATTGCCATTCGATATTTTTCTTGCAGAAAAAAGTTATTCGTAATACTAGTAAGATACTGTTTTTACTCATCCTTGTTGAAATATATCTAAGATATATCTTTCTCTCAGATGTTTCGGATTTTCAGAGAGAACCTTAGGTCTGGGTGATTGCTCATGGTGGGACGACGTCTATGGATAAAATTTATCCCAGACAAGATGAAAGAGAGAGAGAGAGTAGTACTGAAAGTAGAGAGAGAGAGAGTATTTTCGAATATGCTAGAGAGAGAGAGAGAGCAGAGAGATTGAATGAGAGATCTCTGCAGATGGATGAGAGAGTCAGATGAGGAATCTTCCCCCTCGACAACTGGTCAATGGGGCATCTTTTCTATCATCAGTAGTTAATTCTGTATATTGAAGATATGATTTTTTCTTTCTTCTGCATTTTTCGTTATTAGCTTTGCGATCGCTTTAACTTCAATGTATGGCTTATCTCTTTTTGGTAATAACACTGTACTCTACTTTTACAGATATGTAATGTGACTAACACACTCACATAAAGCGGAATAATAATCAGGTCTATCTTTTCGAATTACGAAAGAATTGCAATCATCATTTTCTTCAAGTATAAGATGAATACTTGGATGGACAACATTATTTTTTATGTGGTATAATTCTTTGGATGACTTTATTTTCTAGAGATGGCAGCATGTTAAGAAGAATATAGTTATACTTTTAATACGCACATATATAATAACAATAAGCTTTGATAAAATAGAATCTAAATACAATTCTTTTATTACTGCCTACTGACCTTTAAATTAAAATTATTATTGTTCTTCTTTCTTGAATAATCGTCTCTTTCGACAAGTCTTGTTCGTAGGCAGTTTACATATTATGCATAATATTTAACCCCTTCTTAAATTGTACAATTATTAGCATCTTTGTTATTTCTTTGTGTGAATGTTTATGAAAATTTAGTTCTGATTTAACAAATACATTTTAGAATAGTCCTATGCACATATAAGCTACTTATGCCGATGAGAAGTATAACTATTAATTGTCGCCGAAATAGTCACTCTCACTCTGGCTTTCTACAATCTATCTAGAAGAATCTGTCGCATGGTATTTTGTCTTCTTTCTTTTTTTTATTACTTACTCTTATACATTCCTTTCTGCAGGTTCTTAATATCTGGTATTTTTTGGCATAGTGTGGAGGCGCTCTTAAGCATTTGGTGGCTCACGAAATATCTTAAGTGATGCTTATCTATCTGGTGTAGGAAATTTGGTTGCTATACGGATCATGGGCGCGTTTTCTGCTATTTCGATGTGAAGGGACAATTAGGTTAGCAGTCTAGCCCTTTTTTGAGCAGTTTGAATGATGTAAATTTTGTCAAGATGATAATTACAAAACTTGGCTCGTAAATTGAGATTACATTTGTATTAGTCTTTCATACTATCTTTTAGTTAAGGGCTCCTATCAGTCTTGACCTTATCTCTTTGATATATAAGAGATATGAGAATTATTATGTGCTAATGCACTAGTGTTAATATCCTTTATGGAGCGTGTTTGATGGCGGTTATTTGGCCCGCCTTCGCTTAACTTTAAAAATTCACACGTAAGCTACTATGATACACAGCAGGAGGTACCGATCAGACATCACACACAAGCACACACACAGACCCAGGTTATATAGCTGGGCTATATATAATGATACTATGGAAGTCATAGATAGTGAGTGAGAGTTGGTGCTTTAGAGCTTATTACTAGGTTGTGCATATATTAGTTATGTGCGTTGACTAATTTGAGTTCTGGCTACATCGTATTATATATAATATATATATATATGCGGCTTATAAAGTGGAGTTAGAGTATATAACGCTTATATACGAGTTATACGCTATAAGTTAGGCTTTACTTTTTTATTTCGTACTACACGCTGCTATATATATTTATTATATATACTACTAGGTCTATATAGATATACTGATCGTATATTTGTATATGTGAGGGGGTATGTCTTAGTATATTGATTTGGGTGTTGTGTATGGATATAGGAGTACATATCTATATAATATTATGGGGTATACTCATTATATATAGCACTATCGCCGGGCTATACGGTGGTATTATACTTAATATTTATAGTATTGTTAGTTCACGCGTAATTTATTTGTAGTTTATGGTCTGATTGTTCTAATTCTTAACGACTTTTTAGTTTTCGGGCACTGTCATTTTTAGTTTTTTTTAGTTTTTGTTTTTTAATAGTAGTTATGCTACTATATTTGTGTTTTTTAGCATCTGAGGAGGTTATCTTAAGATGAAGTGTTTCTCTATTGGTAACTGGAGCATATGATTTGAGAGCATAGTTAAAGATATCTTTAATAATTTTTAAAATCATCCATTTTATGTGTTATAAGGTTTGAATTCTGTTACTCAAAAATGAATATCTCGAAAAGGCATCGTCTTCTCAGCTGTCTACCAGAATATGCCGCTCGAGTGACATAGTGTTGGGGTGAATTGGGAGCGTATTAATGTATTCGAGTACGAAGAAACATCTATTTATGTTTTGTGGGTTGTCGAGCCTGAAACGGGGCTAGAAGGGTGTGATGCGGTTTCCATACCCGTGGACGGGATGCGACGGAGGGAGACCCCGTGACAGCTCTTTCCGTGGCGCAACATGGAGCGAGTAAGGATGGTTTCGGAAACTCGCTCTCTGGAGGAGGGGCAATAAGTCGAGCTCGTACGTGTCTTCCGAAAGGCCGAAGACCGCCGTACTGCTTGCGGCTAGTCTTTTGCGGTTACCGCTTGGGGTATTCGCTTTAGTTAAAAACAACGGAAAAAGTATATACGAAATATGACAGATTTTATTTTCACTAAGATAGATATATTGAGTATTTTTAATGAAAAGACTTAATTTAAAATATTTTCGACACTTTTGTAGCGAGGTCTGTTAACTTGAGTGGTAAAGTTTTCTATTGTTAGCTGGATCCATATACTAGCATATATTCGATAAGAGAGGTTATTACAAACTTTCTTTTTTAAAGGCTTGATGCCGGTATATCTCTATTATACAGGGAGAGAAGGTGCTGAGGAGTATCTTTTCAGAATTGAGTGTCCATTTTGCTCCAGGCTGGTGTAATGGGCGATTTAAGTGTGCTTAGGCTTTCATCATTTACTAGAACTAGGTGAGATCTAAGAAAAAAATTCCTAAGAGGAGCTATAGAGAGCATTTAACCATCTTGTGAGCAGTATTGGTTCGGAAAGTAGATGAAGTTGTATATATAGGCGGATTGTATTAGTTTAGTGGTTAGGGTGAGATGTATTCGCTATATAGTATAGTATACTTAGGTACATCGTTATATATATATATATATTATATATATATATATATATATATATATATATATATATATATATATAATATATATATATTATATATAATATATATATATATATATATATATCATGTGTGGTGTGTGTGTGTGTTGTGGTGCGGTATGTGTGTGCAGATGTGTACGGATTGTATTTCCTGTGTTTCAAGGTTTTCTATGCATCAAACGTCTACATAATTTATCAATGCTAATACTTTGTAATGTGAAAATTTAGCAGCCTCTCTCTAAAAACAAGCTTAGGTATCTTGAACTGACGTTATTGTTTAATATTTTTTTCTTTTTTTTTTAGTTCATTTTTTTTAAACTTAAAACAAATGGAGAAAATTTGCTCTGATTTTGCTTGTGAAGAGGACGCAATTTATTAGAAGGATTTATCTGAAGCGATAGCCAGTTCTTTATACGCCTCCGCCTGCAGGATTGTAACAATTCCGTCTTCTATCTTGCTAGTTGGCAGAGTGACGACTGTTCAGTTCGTTTATAGGTCTAATGCTGGAATCTTTGGGCGTTCGTGCGTTACCTCTGCAAAGTCATTACGACTTTGTAGTCTTCACTATTTACAACTAAGCTTCTTTTGGATTCCTAATGATACAAACTAAAATATATTTTGTAATCAACTTATATCTAGATGGAGCAGTTATTTCAGTTAATCAATTTTTTCGATTATACTTGTTGTTGGATTTGCTCGAATCAAAATTAATGTTAACAGTACTTTTTAAATGCCTTTATATATTATCATTTTCTCATAACTTTCCCTTTATTTTCTTCAAGTTGTATAGATATATTTTGAAATTATTGTTGCACTTATGAAACATTTTAATTATTTCTTAATTTCCTTTTTTTATTAACAAAGCTCATGGAGCTAGCTAGTGCCATTACAATTAAGTTCCTACTACCTAATTTTAATCTTTTTAGAAGTAGGGCGTTATGTGGGAAAATATCTATCCTACATTTCTTTATATTAGAAATGTCACTAAAAATGTATATCTACAAAACAAACAATTACAGTATCCTTTTACGTACTTGAGCCGGTTGAAATATTACTCATGAATTGTATTTATATCTTTTTTCTTTTCTTACTTCTAACAGTATCTTCTTTCTTCACAATTTTATTTCTTTTTTAATTTCCGTTTTTTTATTAAATAAAAAATTATGGTAAATATTTTACTGCGCATCTGAATTATGTATATATTTATTTTTAATTTAAATCAGAATTTTTTCGTTTGCTTTAATTTAAAAAATACTAAATCTTCCTTTAAATATAAACTTTGTGAAAGTAGATTCATTTTTACTTCGATTACGATCTTTTTAGTGTCAGTGGTCCTCCAAATTATATTTTATATTATTATTATTATTTATTTATTATTTATTTAATTTATTATTATTTATACTATTATTCTATTATATTTATTTTATTATTATTATTATTATTATTATTTATTTATTATTTTAATTATATTATTTATTTATTATTATTATTTTTATTTTTATTATTATTATTATTATTATTTAATTTATTATTTATTATTATTTATTTTATTCCTATTATTATTATTTTCATTTATTTCATTATTTATCTATTTGTTAAGTATCATATATATTTCTCAATATATTTATTACTTATTATCATTATTTATTTTTACTTATTAATATTATTATTTATTATTTTATTATTATATTAATTATTACTTATATTATTATTATTATAATTCTATTTATTATATATATTATATATTTATATTTTATTATTATCTATTATTAATTATATCTATTAGTTGTAATAGTAGTAAAGCCGGCTAGTTTTATTTAGCAATTATTATTTATATTTATTATTATTATTATTTATTATTTATTTTTCTATATATTTTCAAATTATTATTATTTTTATTATTTAGCTTTGAATTCATACATTCAGCTTTTATTTTTATAAAAGTTTTTGATTTCATCTCCCAGGTCTTACTAAATTATTTTATTTTTAGTAATGAATTAATTTGAGTTTAACTTTAAATAATTTCTTTTGAAATATATTTTTACAAGAGAAGCGATGAACATTTCTATGATTTCCTGAATTGCGTTTAATCGTTACTTACACTTGAGACATCATTCAGATAGAATTAGTTTTTTTTTGTAAGTTCAATATTGAGTGTTGTTATTTAATGATAATATTTTCAATAATTATAAATTAAATAATTATTTAATTAATTACCTGATAGTTATTTATTTTAAACTTTTTAGTTTAACTACTTATTCTGTGTTCTACGGTTGTTTGATGTGATGTTCCTTGGTGAAGTGGTTGCGTTTGGTACGAGATTTTAGTTTCCTCTGTACTGAGGATCCTAGTGTGAAGTGTTGTGGTTGAATGACCACGTGTGGCTGTGTGGAATATGTGCAAAGATTGTTTTGACGTGTGGTTCGTGGGGTGTCTCATCGAGCCGTGATTTGCTTGATAATGCCCTAATCCCGACAATCTTTTCGTCCTGAAGCCAATTATACTTGTTCGAGTTTTAACAACGTCTGACTAAGTTGCAATTGTGTGGTGGCAGAGCTGACCTACCAGCACACGTTAGAAATAGTCGTGTGGCAGGCAACAGCGATATCTTCTTTGTTGCTAATGTAGGCGTATGATTAGTTGTTTGGACTTAATGGTTATAAGTATTTCTCCGTTTGGGCTCTTTTTCTTTTTGTCTCGTATCTTTTAAGTGTTTCATTTCGAGGGCTCTTTTTTATGTTGTGGTAATAGGTGGGCGAAGTTGGGTTCTATAAGTGAGGGCGGGTAGGTCACTTCTTGTGGCTTATTGAACCGTCTTAGATTGCGTTATTAGTTTTGATGATTAATTAGAGGAGAATTTGAGTGCGTATATATGTGCTTTCGTGCTTGTGTATGGTGTGTTTGACTTGGTCTTATATTCATATATTTGTGTGTGGGAAGGCGTTTTGTTAATAATTAGGTGAGACTTTTGTATATATTCGCTGGATGATCCACAGTTAATAAATTTACTTAATGCGGCAAATTTCTTCACCAAAAGTTTTCCAAGTTGAGCATATGGTCTGTCTTGCGCGTGTTAAACTTAGATTGTTTGCTTCTATGATATGATTTTTCATGGTTGTTAACGTGAGTTTTACGGGGGCGATTTTTCCGTGATCTCTATCAGTTTCATATAGAGAGAGTGCTATCTACAAGGTTCTGGGTTTGCTATACATTTATTATTTTCTAGATAATTGAGACTCACTTTCAAAATTAACTTTTGATTGTCTAAAAACAGATAGATTATTAATTAATTTAAGCAATGACAACTCTTGAATTCTGTACTTGATGAATCTGTATTGTTATTGAATTCTACTTGCACTTCAAAGATATTGTTCTGAGTGAGTGTCGTTGACTATTCTGGTGCCTTTATTTGCCTATATTCCACTTTGGGGGTTATTATATAGTTTTTGTGTGTACTAACGCGACTGGTGTTGTTTTTTCTGGATTTCGGGCGGTATAGGGATGGTATATTGCATGAGTGGTGATGCGGTGCCATACGTATTCCATTCTTTCCTTCATTCATTCTTTGAGATATACTTTCTGATATTTTCTTTAAATTTAAATTCTCGCTATGTGTTGTCTGGGGTTTGCGTCGATAGTCTAATTTAGGCTACTAAATACGGTTCTCATATGTTGTTCTGTAGTTCTGGTGGGGGTAAGGTTTACTCTGCTGAGTGAAAACACCCTTCGGCGTTAAATACTAGTCTTAGGGGTACATCTCGTTTACTCAAGAACGTGGGTCATTTGTGAAGCGAACAGTAAACTGCCTACTGGGGTTCTTAATGTTTCGTAACTGGAAGGTGGAATAAACTTATTTTTTTAATTTATTATTCATAGGCGTTGCTTCGACATTTTTTAAGTCTTGATGAATGTGGAGAGTAATTTTTATTATTGATTGTAATATGGGTGTAATAGGCTATTATTGTGATTATTTTATTTTATTATCTTATTATTATTATTTATTTATTGAGTTTATTTATTTATGAATTGATTATTATGATTTATGATTATTATTGTATTATTATTATTGTTTGTTATTATGTTTATTATTATTTATTTGTGAGTAACTTTCATTATTACCTGTATTCTAGGTTATTATTATTTTAATTTATTTTAGTGGTATGTGTTATTTTTATTTTATGTATTATTATTATTATTATTATTATTATTATTTATTATTATTATTTACGTTATTATTATATTATTTGTGTGTGTAGATCAGTTTTGTTGTAGCAGTTTGTCGCTTTGTGCTGGATGAGCTAATTTCAGCAGTGTGAATTAGAGGTATAGAAGAAATATCATAGTATTCTTGTCCGGGTCTCATGTGGTTAACTATCTTCTATTTTATTTATTTATCAATATGGATACTATCATCACTTTCGTGGCCGGTTATCGGTGTGCTCTCATAGCTACATACTTTATTTATTATGTCTTTGGTGCTATATACATTAGCTTATTTTCATTCCCCTATTCTAGTATAATCCTATATTGCTTCCCTTTATGGTGAGAGCTATTAGTTTATGTATATTATTCGTACTAATGGACTTCTGCATTATTTGGTGAGTGCTATACTGTCTTTACGATTCCTATATACTTTTATATTTTACTTATCTCTCGTGGGTGTTACATGTGAATAAATCTGTTGCCCGCTCTTCAGTACATGTGAAGAAGTGAGTGCTCTAGGAAAGTTTTTATAACTTAAAATTAAAGAACAGTTTAATATAGTGAGGCATCATTATTTGAATTAACTAATTAATATTATTAATCTTATATTAACTAATACTCAATTTACCTTTTTTACACTATATTTAGAGAGAGTTATATTAATTATTCAATAATATAATAGTTAATAAATATATATATTAAATTTATTTCAGATAGATATACGATATTTCAATGTTTTCAATAACTCTAGTGCCCAATATATATTAGATCATAATTAAGTGATATTTAATAATTAAATAAAACTATAAAATATTGCTGCAATTATATCATATCGATATAATACTAATATTAATATTCACTATATAATAATCTCATAATATATAATAATATATGCTTGATCTCTTCTTTTTCTTCTTAAGTTTTATACAATAACTTAATATATATAGTGAATTTAATAATAATAATGCAATATAATAGATATAAATAATGATTATAATATGCGTGTAGGAGCAGTAGTCGCAAGTCAACTTGAGGGCTAAGAATTCAATTCTTTTGTACAGGATTCTAGAATTAGCGGTATTTCTATTGGAGCATGGGTTTAACTGTATATTATATGGAATGCCTCGGATGCTTAACTACCTTTTTTTATAAAGAAAAGAAAAGAAATTCGGAAATCCTGACCCTCGCGGGAGGACGCTAAAATTCCAGGATGTTAAACTACTTGGTCTTATTATATGAGATAGTACGCTTATATTATATGAGGGTATATTATTATTTCTTATATATATATAATATATATATATATATATTATATATATATATAAATATAATATATAATATATTATATATATATATATATACTATATAATATATATATATATATATATATATATATAATATAGAAATCACAAAGCAGACCGAGATGAAACATTTATTTTGGTATGACAACGTTTCAAGTTTCAAACCTTGATAGGAATATCTACTTGAAAATAATTATAATAATGAAACAGTTATAAAATAATAATAAAAAAAATACTGTTTTTAAAATAAAAAATAATCATAATAATAAGAACTGATAAAAATAATAATAAATATTATTATCATTATTATATTATTATTCCTTATTATATTTTTCAGTTTCTTACTTTGATTATTTGCTTTTTTACTATTATTTTATCTGTTATTTTTGTATTATTTTATTATTATATATTATTATTATTATATATTATTATTATTATTATTATTTTATTTATTATTATTATTTATTATTAATTATTATTAATTATTAGTATTATTATTTTTATTATTACTTATTATTATTATGTATTATATTATTTTAATTACTGTTCTAATGTTTTTCAATATTATTTATAAACTGAATGATGGTTCAAGGTTGAAACCGAAACGTTGTCAGAACCAAATAATTGTTTCATCTCGTTCTGAACTTTGTGCTTCCTGATAAAAACTAGATTCAATAGGAACCATAAATACATTGGATTATATATATATATTATATATACCAATTTTATATATATATATATATATATATATATATAATATATATATTATATATATATATATATATATATTATACTATATATTTCTATAATCCAAAGATGTGTAATCTTGA
>JABUQX010091169.1:22500-27938 GCA_015478945.1 Trachelipus rathkii
ATCGATTGGTGTATATTACAAGTTGCTAGGATGCTTCCTACTATGAGTTAGTCTTTTTCTAACACTTATAACACATTCACTATGTCACTTATACACACATACACTCATGACACTTATACACACATTCACCTCATGAGCCACTTATACACACTACACTCACCATAGACACTTCACTCCTCACACACTGGATATTTTATGCCTCAACTTGATGCCCAAACCTTGATGCCCCAGCTTTACTACCACATTGATGCCTCAACTGAAGGTCTTCATCTTTGACACTCAACTCTTTAGATGACGTCATCTTTGACATTATCTATATTGATGATTCATCTTTGATAAATCATCTTGACAGCTCATCTCTACCTCCATCATAGAACAACACTCCACATGATATCTCCCTGCCCAGCGATTCCACAGGACGCAGTGGCCCCTCCCTGCAAAGGATGGAGGCCCTGCACCCGCAAAACCCCGCCGCGTCCCTGCTCGTCGCGTGCCCGCAGGCGCAATATTTCCGGCGTCCTGTTCGCTGCAGGTGCTGCAGAAGCGCATCCCCACTGAACGATAAAATATTTCCTAAGGCCGTGATATCAATGTAAACTATATCCGGCAAATTTTTCAAATATACTATGAGTCATTCATTTTCTAGGCACTTAAACATTTTTATTAAAAACATATATTTCACGATAATCGAAAGGTAAATCAGTAATCAATAGAGTGCTTACCCAACACCGTGCGATATTGCTTGCTTACTGTTACTCGCTTTAACTGCCAATTGGGGTTTACCGTTTTAACTTACTGCTTTACCAGTTTAACCTCACTGCTTTACTGCTTTGCCCTCATGCTCAAATGCTTAACTCCATGCTTCACTGCTTTAACTCACATGTTTTACTGCTTGAATTCACATATTTATTAATGATTACATACTCAGCTGTAAACTAGTAAATAATAGAGGCAGTTACCTAACACCAAAGGGATTAGTAAGCCTTTTTCACTGTTTTACTGCTTAACTCACTGCTTTACCAGTTTTAACCCCATCATTAATGCTTAACCCCATATTTATTAACATTACATAATTTCAAAGAAATCAAAATCATCAGAGTGTGTCACCTAACACTCATAGATTTTAGTATGCTTCTTTGTTTTTTACTGCCTACTGCTTTAACTCATGTTTTCATTTTCTTTAACTCATGCCTTTACTGCTTTAACTTTATATGTTTTACTGCTTTTAACTATGTTTTACCAGTTTTTGGACTCACATGTTTTACTTGTTTCTTTAACTCATATATAGATTAACATTACATGGTCTTAAAGCAGTAAAACAGTAAATCAATAGAGGTGTTACCTATCAGGATTAGTATGTTTTTGTTTTACTGCTTTACTGCTTGTCTTCTGCTTTACTGCTTTAAACTCCATGTTTTTACTGCTTTTAGCTCACATGTTTTACTGCTTTAACTCATAACATTACATACCTAAAAGCAGTAATCATAACTGTCAGAGTAAAAGCACCTAACACCTAAGGGATTAGTATGCTCTTGTTTTACTGCTTTACTGCTTTCAACCTTTCTTACTTATTGCTTTAACTTTCTGCTTTACTGCTTTGTCCCTTCTGCTTTACTTGCTTTAACTTTCTCTGTTTTTACTGCTTTAACTTCCTCTGCTTTAATGTGTTTTTTAAACTCCATATATTTATTACCATTATGTTTTTTATTTTGTTTATCATTTTTATTTATTTTTATTATTATTATTTTTATTATTTTTATTTTATTTTTAATATTTCTATTGTTATTACATTTTTTTTTTATTATTTTTATTATTTTTTATTTTATTTTTATTATTTATTATTATTATTCTTAGGTAATATCACTCTACACCACAAACCTCTAGCTACTTACATACACACATGCACTCCACTTGACACTACACTCACCCTACACCTACATGATACACACACACACACATCACCTAAAGACACTTAATTCTATAACACTTCAGATACACATCGTCACTTATATAATTTCATATGTTTTAAAATGCAGGTTAAAGCGCTTTTTATAAATACATTTGTACCTACACACACGGCTCACACACACACACACACACACACACACACACATCTCTACACTTATACACACCACCAAGAGCCATTCACATTTCCCATAAGGTGACTCTACATATACAGTGCGTCATTTACACTTGCACTCACACACAGATTTACTCTACACATATAATGTCACAGACTACTACACAGACTTACTTTTACACACACAGATTTACTTACACTCACACACAGATTTACTTACACACACAGATTTACTTACACACACAGATTTACTTACACTCACACACACACAGATTTACTTACACACACACCCAATACACACACACACACACACACACACCCTACACACACGTACACTCACTTACACATATAATAACGTATAATTTATTAAAACATTTTAAGTGTTTTAATTAAACACTGTACATTTATATTACTCATTCAAATACAACTAAAATTATTTCAAAGTTTCTTAAAACCTCTATAATAAATCAATCATTATCTTACAAAGAATTTATTATTAACTGCTAATAATCTCATCTAAGTAAATTTTTATAACTATGAATTCTCATCAAAAATTTTATTATAGGATATAATTATTAAAAACATATATTTTACGTACCTTAAAGCAATAAATCAGTAACCCAGTGGCACAGCCTCTCTACACCAAGCTACATGCCACGTTTTGTTCTGTCGACTTACTGTTTTTACATCATCTTTTAGCCATGTAATAAGTATAAAAATAACAAAATAAGTTCTTCTCTGCTAACATAACATGTATTTTATTAAAATCTTTCTAAGTTCTTATTTAAAAATAACAATTATTCACTTACATTTATATTATTCGCTCGATGTTAACTAAAAATATTTCAAAGTTTTTTAAATATCCGGATTTCTTTGTTATTATTATTATCTATGTACATTGACAATCCACCACGAGAAAACACAACAACCTGCACTCCTTACAGATACGAAACTGACCTCTCTCTGTAAAATGTGTTGAAATAACTACTTTAGGTCTAAATTTAGATAATCTTTTGTAGCCCGGGCGATTTAGCCTAATTCCAGGTCAAAATATATTTCAAACTGACCTTTTTCTGTAAAATGTGGTGCAATAACTACGTTAGGCCTAAATTTAGGATAAGCCTTTTTGTATCCCAGGCTGATTTAAGCCTAATACCAGGTCAAAAGGTAATTCCAGTATAGACAAGAATCATTGTTATTATTATTTTTATAAATATATTTCAAACTGAAACATGCTGGATCGGTAAGATCCTTTAAACAGGTAAGAAGGAAATGTTTTCCTTTCTTGTGATTGGTCGGAGTAATCCTTATCTCTATATGACCTCGTATGTGATTGGTCGAGAATTATTTTATCGTCTTTTGAAAATTAACTTTGTTCTTTAAACTTGTATTTGAGCAGGTGTGTTTTATTATCTTTTAGACCCCAACTCATTTTAAAATCATAGTCATTTTAGCTGTTAAGCGGTGCACAAGTTATCTGATTTGTATTAAAAGTGTTTTATTTTTACTAAGTGTATATCATATTTATAATAATTACTTACATTGAGGAATAATTATTAATTTCACTAGAATAGATAATAATTAATTCACTAGATTTATAGTAGATCACGTGAAGCAAAACGCAAGAGCGCCCGCAAGCGCGACCCGGTGCGGAACCGACGCATGAACCCGCCGGCGTAATATTACTACGCGGTCGCGAAAATATGGAGCGTTGTATTTCAAAGTGGTAGGGCATACATCCTAGAGGATGATATCTTTTGGACACCGTCCCATTCAGTATGTATAATATTAGTTTGTGTACTGTATCAAGGTATATTTACGAATATTATAACATATGTTCAAGCGCATTAGTTTATTTAAAGTCCTGGTATATCAGTGTTTATTACAATCCAAGGGAGATATTCTCGATGGCTGCCGAATGCATACAGCAACTGATATAGAAGAGGTATGAACTTACATACTTCGATGTAATTTTGAAGTATAATGATATGATACCAATACTGGAAATCCATAAAGAGAAATTACGGTTTGTACAATGAGGGGAAGTTTATTATGCATGTACACGCATTGTGTATTTAATTAATTAATATAGTAATTATGTAATAATATTTTAGATTAAACAACTTTTTTCATAACTTATACATAGAGAAGATTAAAACCGTAAAGACATACCTTGAAAAGGGAGGGAATGGGATAACTTCTATACATTAACTCTACGTCGTATATAGGTGTAACTTTAAGGCATATAAAACTTGTTTTACATTCCTTAAAGTAATAAGATCTTAAAGGCGTACCACAAAGAGGAACATGGCCTACGTCACAGCCGGAGTATTTGTTCTATTTCCCTCAAGGAATTATAACTTTAGGATAAATAAAACAAACTGCTTTTCTACAAAACAAAATGTTCTTTTCAAAACTAAATGTTTTTCAAGAAACTTTACCAGTGAAATGGTATTTTCTATAAATAAAATTAAAAATGTTCAAGTAAGAAATAAAATGAACGATTCATAATATAGGAAACGGTATATTTGAAAATACAAAAATGATGTAATGAAAGTTTACAACGGCGTATCATAAAGAAAATATTTTCGCGACCGCGTAGTAATATTACGCCGGCGGGTTCATGCGTCGGTTCCGCACCGGGTCGCGCTTGCGGGCGCTCTTGCGTTGGGCTTCACGTGATCTACTATAAATCTAGTGAATTAATTATTATCTATTCTAGTGAAATTAATAATTATTCCTCAATGTAAGTAATTATTATAAATATGATATACACTTAGTAAAAATAAAACACTTTTAATACAAATCAGATAACTTGTGCACCGCTTAACAGCTAAAATGACTATGATTTTAAAATGAGTTGGGGTCTAAAAGATAATAAAACACACCTGCTCAAATACAAGTTTAAAGAACAAAGTTAATTTTCAAAAGACGATAAAATAATTCTCGACCAATCACATACGAGGTCATATAGAGATAAGGATTACTCCGACCAATCACAAGTAAGGAAAACATTTCCTTCTTACCTGCTTAAAGGATCTACCGATCCAGCATGTTTCAGTTTGAAATATATTTATAAAAATAATAATAATAACAATGATTCTTGTCTATACTGGAATTACCTTTTGACCTGGTATTAGGCTTAAATCAGCCTGGGATACAAAAAGGCTTATCCTAATTAGTCTTAAATTTAGTTATTGCACCACATTTTACAGAAAAGGTCAGCTTTGAAATATATTTTGACTCAAATTAGCCTAAATCGCCTGCGAAGCGGGCTAAGTGCACGAAACGGTGAAAGCGTTTCAATGATAAATGCGAAAACGGTTAAACACCTGTACTCCGATGAACGAAGTACAAC
>JABUQX010091170.1:0-17371 GCA_015478945.1 Trachelipus rathkii
AATAAATTAAGAACCTGTTACTCCAAAAGTATAACAGCTATTACAAATCCGAAGACACCCTAGTGTTCCTCACACAAAAACCTTTCTAAAAATATCAAAATCCCTTTTCTACGACTTGTATTTCAGGAGGAATAGCCATTTATATGTTCGAACCACAAAAATCCAAAAATTTCCAAATTTCAACATTTTGACAAAAATAAATTAAGAACCTGTTACTCCAAAAGTATAACAGCTATTACAAATCCGAAGACACCATAGTATTCCTCACACAAAAACCTTTCTAAAAATATCAAAATCACTTTTCTACGACTTGTATTTTAGGAGGAATAGCCATTTATATGTTCGAATCACAAAAATCCAAAAATTTGTAAATTTCAAAATTTTGACAAAAATAAATTAAGAACCTGTTACTCCAAAGCTATAACAGCTATTACAAATCCGAAGACACCCTAGTGTTCCTCACACAAAAACCTTTCTAAAAATATCAAAATCACTTTTCTACGACTTGTATTTCAGGAGGAATAGCCATTTATATGTTCGAACCACAAAAATCCAAAAATTTCCAAATTTCAACATTTTGACAAAAATAAATTAAGAACCTGTTACTTCAAAAGTATAACAGCTATTACAAATCCGAAGACACCATAGTATTCCTCACACAAAAACCTTTCAAAAAATATCAAAATCACTTTTCTACGACTTGTATTTCAGGAGGAATAGCCATTTATATGTTCGAACCACAAAAATCCAAAAATTTCCAAATTTCAACATTTTGACAAAAATAAATTAAGAACCTGTTACTCCAAAAGTATAACAGCTATTACAAATCCGAAGACACCATAGTATTCCTCACACAAAAACCTTTCTAAAAATATCAAAATCACTTTTCTACGACTTGTATTTCAGGAGGAATAGCCATTTATATGTTCGAACCACAAAAATTTACAAATTTCAACATTTTGACAAAAATAAATTAAGAACCTGTTACTCCAAAAGTATAACAGCTATTTCAAATCCGAAGACACCTTAGTATTCCTCACACAAAAACCTTTCTAAAAATATCAAAATCACTTTTCTACGACTTGTATTTCAGGAGGAATAGCCATTTATATGTTCGAACCACAAAAATCCAAAAATTTCCAAATTTCAACATTTTGACAAAAATAAATTAAGAACCTGTTACTCCAAAAGTATAACAGCTATTACAAATCCGAAGACACCATAGTATTCATCACAAAAACCTTTCTAAAAATATTAAAATCACTTTTCTACGACTTGTATTTCAGGATGAACAGCCATTTATATGTTCGAACCACAAAAATCCAAAAATTTCCAAATTTCAACATTTTGACAAAAATAAATTAAGAACCTGTTACTCAAAAAGTATAACAGCTATTACAAATCCGAAGACACCATAGTATTCCTCACACAAAAACCTTTCTAAAAATATCAAAATCACTTTTCTGACTTGTATTTCAGGAGGAATAGCCATTTATATGTTCGAACCACAAAAATCCAAAAATTTCCAAATTTCAACATTTTGACAAAAATAAATTAAGAACCTGTTACTCCAAAAGTATAACAGCTATTACAAATCCGAAGACACCTTAGTATTCCTCACACAAAAACCTTTCTAAAAATATCAAAATCACTTTTCTACGACTTGTATTTCAGGAGGAATAGCCATTTATATGTTCGAACCACAAAAATCCAAAAATTTCCAAATTTCAACATTTTGACAAAAATAAATTAAGAACCTGTTACTAGAAAAGTATAACAGCTATTACAAATCCGAAGACACCATAGTATTCCTCACACAAAAACCTTTCTAAAAATATCAAAATCACTTTTCTACGACTTGTATTTTAGGAGGAATAGCCATTTATATGTTCGAACCACAAAAATCAAAAAATTTCCAAATTTCAACATTTTGACAAAAATAAATTAAGAACCTGTTACTCCAAAAGTATAACAGCTATTACAAATCCGAAGACACCCTAGTGTTCCTCACACAAAAACCTTTCTAAAAATATCAAAATCACTTTTCTACGACTTGTATTTCAGGAGGAATAGCCATTTATATGTTCGAACCACAAAAATCCAAAAATTTCCAAATTTCAACATTTTGACAAAAATAAATTAACCCTTTGAGTGCCGAGGGGTCGGGAAACGTTGGTTCCCGAAATAATGCAGTTTGCCCATTAAAAATGAATTTTTCTTTTTTCCATTATTTATGGATATTTTAATTATTTTTTATAGTATACTTTAATATTTTAATAAAAAAAATTAAAATCCTCTATGTAGATAATAAAATAAATCCTATAAGATAAGTAAAATAATTCAAAGTTTATTTTAGGAAAATTATGTATATATATATATATATATATATATATATATATATATATATATATAATAAATAATAATATATATAATATATATATATATATATATATATATATATATATATATATATATATATATATATATATATATATATATATATATATATATATATATATATATATATATATATATATAATATATATATATATATATATATATATATAATATATATATATATATATATATATATATATATATATAATTCATCCATCTCTTTTACCCAGGATTGGATTGGCCAAGGTATTACATGCACGGAAAGAATAGCAGTAGGAATGGGGCGGGGGGGAAAGGAAAATCAAATCGCCTTAATATGTATGTTTGTAATCACATATATATGTATATGTATATGTATATAATATATATGTATATGTATGTATATGTATATATAATAATAATAATATATATATATATATATCTTATATATATATATATATATATAATATATATATATATATATATATATATATAATATAATATATATATATATATATGTATATATATATATATATATATATATATATATATATATATATATATATATATATATATATATATATATATATATATATATATATATATATATATATATATATAATTTTAATAAAAATAGAAATATATATATATATATATATATATATATATATATATATATATATATATTACTTTTTACAATGAAGAGAAATGTAAGCAAATCTCACTCCATATAACATTTGGGCAACTGAAGCAATAACAAGCGGGAGGCCAATAATGCAATAAATAATAAAAAAAAGTAGACATATGGCAACTTTTTCGGTCTGAAAGTGACTCGAGAACATTTTGGCATCCAAGAAACAATTTTTATAGAGATGTAAGCAAATGTAAAAAAATCCGTCGACTATAGTCGCTCACGGCACTCAAAGGGTTAAGAACCTGTTACTCCAAAAGTATAACAGCTATTACAAATCCGAAGACACCATGGTATTCCTCACACAAAAACCTTTCTAAAAATATCAAAATCACTTTTCTACGACTTGTATTTTAGGAGGAATAGCCATTTATATGTTCGAACCACAAAAATCCAAAAATTTGTAAATTTCAAAATTTTGACAAAAATAAATTAAGAACCTGTTACTCCAAAAGTATAACAGCTATTACAAATCCGAAGACACCATAGTAATCCTCACACAAAAACCTTTCTAAAAATATCAAAATCACTTTTCTTCGACTTGTAATTCAGGAGGAATAGCCATTTATATGTTCGAATCACAAAAATCCAAAAATTTGTAAATTTCAAAATTTTGACAAAAATAAATTAAGAACCTGTTACTCCAAAAGTATAACAGCTATTACAAATCCGAAGACACCATAGTATTCCTCACACAAAAACCTTTCTAAAAATATCAAAATCACTTTTCTACGACTTGTATTTTAGGAGGAATAGCCATTTATATGTTCGAACCACAAAAATCCAAAAATTTCCAAATTTCAACATTTTGACAAAAATAAATTAAGAACCTGTTACTAGAAAAGTATAACAGCTATTACAAATCCGAAGACACCATAGTATTCCTCACACAAAACCTTTCTAAAAATATCAAAATCACTTTTCTACGACTTGTATTTCAGGAGGAATAGCCATTTATATGTTCGAACCACAAAAATCAAAAAATTTCAAATTTCAACATTTTGACAAAAAATTAAGAACCTGTTACTCAAAAAGTATAACATAGCTATTACAAATCCGAAGACACTATAGTATTCCTCACACAAAAACCTTTTTAAAAATATCAAAATCACTTTTCTACGACTTGTATTTCAGGAGGAATAGCCATTTATATGTTCGAACCACAAAAATCCAAAAATTTCCAAATTTCAAAATTTTGACAAAAATAAATTAAGAACCAGTTACTCCAAAAGTATAACAGCTATTACAAATCCGAAGACACCCTAGTGTTCCTCACACAAAAACCTTTCTAAAAATATCAAAATCACTTTTCTACGACTTGTATTTCAGGAGGAATAGCCATTTATATGTTCGAACCAAAAAAATCCAAAAATTTACAAATTTCAAAATTTTGACAAAAATAAATTAAGAACCTGTTACTCCAAAAGTATAACAGCTATTACAAATCCGAAGACACCCCAGTGTTCCTCACACAAAAACCTTTCTAAAAATATCAAAATCACTTTTCTACGACTTGTATTTCAGGAGGAATAGCCATTTATATGTTCGAACCACAAAAATCAAAAAATTTTCAAATTTCAACATTTTGACAAAAATAAATTAACCCTTTGAGTGCCGAGGGGTCGGGAAACGTTGGTTCCCGAAATAATGCAGTTTGCCCATTAAAAATGAATTTTTCTTTTTTCCATTATTTATGGATATTTTAATTATTTTTTATAGTATACTTTAATATTTTAATAAAAAAAATTAAAATCCTCTATGTAGATAATAAAATAAATCCTATAAGATAAGTAAAATAATTCAAAGTTTATTTTAAAGGAAAAATATATATATATATATATATATATATATATATATATATATATATATATATATATATATATATATATATATATATATATATATATATATATATATATATATATATATATATATATATATATATATATATATATATACTATATCTTTCTTTATGCAATATCTTCATATACTCATATATATATATATATATATATATATATATATATATAATTCATCCATCTCTTTTACAAGATTGGGTGTAAGAGTATTACATGCACGGAAAATAGCAGTAGAGATATGACGCAAGTCAAAAGGAAAAATCCATCCTTATATATATATATATTTATATATATATATATATATATATATATATATATATATATATATATATATATATATATTTTTAATAAAAAGAAAAATATATATATATATATATATATATATATATATATATATATATATATATATATCGTATATATATATAATCATATATATATATATATATATATATATATAATCTATATATATATATATATATATATATATATATATATATATATATATATATATATAATAATAATAATATATATATATATATATATATATATATATATATACTATATAAATATATATATTTATATATTTATTCATATATATATGTATATGTGCTCAATGAAATGTAAGCAAATCTCACTCCATATAACATTTGGGCAACTGAAGCAATAACAAGCGGGAGGCCAATAATGCAATAAATAATAAAAAAAAGTAGACATATGGCAACTTTTTCGGTCTGAAAGTGACTCGAGAACATTTTGGCATCCAAGAAACAATTTTTATAGCGACTGGACAAAAGTCGATTTCGGCACTCGAGACGTAAAAAAAATCCGTCGACTATAGTCACTCACGGCACTCAAATAAGAACCTGTTACTCCAAAAGTATAACAGCTATTACAAATCCAAAGACACCATAGTATTCCTCACACAAAAACCTTTCTAAAAATATCAAAATCACTTTTCTACGACTTGTATTTCAGGAGGAATAGCCATTTATATGTTCGAACCACAAAAATCCAAAAATTTCCAAATTTCAACATTTTGACAAAAATAAATTAAGAACCTGTTACTCCAAAAGTATAACAGCTATTACAAATCCGAAGACACCCTAGTATTCCTCACACAAAAACCTTTCTAAAAATATCAAAATCACTTTTCTTCGACTTGTAATTCAGGAGGAATAGCCATTTATATGTTCGAATCACAAAAATCCAAAAATTTGTAAATTTCAAAATTTTGACAAAAATAAATTAAGAACCTGTTACTCAAAAAGTATAACAGCTATTACAAATCTGAAGACATCATAGTATTCCTCACACAAAATCCTTTCAAAAAATATCAAAATCATTTTTCTACGACTTGTATTTCAAGAGGAATATAGCCTTTTATATGTTCGAACCACAAAAATCCAAAAATTTACAAATTTCAAAATTTTGACAAAAATAAATTAAGAACCTGTTACTCCAAAAGTATAGCAGCTATTACAAATCCGAAGACACCCCAGTGTTCCTCACACAAAAACCTTTCTAAAAATATCAAAATCACTTTTCTACGACTTGTATTTCAGGAGGAATAGCCATTTATATGTTCGAACCACAAAAATCCAAAAATTTCCAAATTTCAACATTTTGACAAAAATAAATTAACCCTTTGAGTGCCGAGGGGTCGGGAAACGTTGGTTCCCGAAATAATGCAGTTTGCCCATTAAAAATGAATTTTTCTTTTTTCCATTATTTATGGATATTTTAATTATTTTTTATAGTATACTTTAATATTTTAATAAAAAAAATTAAATTCCTCTATGTAGATAATAAAATAAATCCTATAAGATAAGTAAAATAATTCAAAGTTTATTTTAGGAAAATTATGTATATATATATATATATATATATATATATATATATATATATATATATATATATATATATATATATATATATATATAAATATATATATATATATATATATATATATATATATATATATATATATATATATATATATATATATATATATATATATATAATTCATCCATCTCTTTTTACCCAAGATTGGGTGTAAGAGTATTACATGCACGGAAAAGAATAGCAGTAAGAATATGACGCAAGTCAAAAGGAAAAATCCATCTTTATATAGATTTTTGTAATCTATGTAGCATATGTGTAATATGTATGTATGTATAATATAATATATAATAATAATAATAATAATAATATATATATATAATAATATATATATATATATATATATATATATAATATAATAATAATAATATATATATATATATGTAATAATATATATATACATATATAATATATATATATAATAATATATATATATATGTAATAATAATATATATGTAATAATAATAATAATAATATATAATATATATATATATATAGCATAATAATAATAATAATAATAACCATAATAATAATAATTAATATAAAGTATGTCATAATTTTAAGAAAATAACAAGATATTTGTAATTTTTTATCAAATGTGTATCTATTATTACAGTGAAGTGTAAGCAAAAATCTCACTCCACTTATAACATTTGGGCAACTGAAGCAATAACAAGCGGGAGGCCAATAATGCAATAAATAATAAAAAAAAGTAGACATATGGCAACTTTTTCGGTCTGAAAGTGACTCGAGAACATTTTGGCATCCAAGAAACAATTTTTATAGCGACTGGACAAAAGTCGATTTCGGCACTCGAGACGTAAAAAAAATCCGTCGACTATAGTCGCTCACGGCACTCAAAGGGTTAAGAACCTGTTACTCCAAAAGTATAACAGCTATTACAAATCCGAAGACACCATAGTATTCCCTCACACAAAAACCTTTCAAAAACTATCAAAATCACTTTTCTACGACTTGTATTTCAGGAGGAATAGCCATTTATATGTTCGAACCACAAAAATCCAAAAATTTCCAAATTTCAAAATTTTGACAAAAATAAATTAAAAACCTGTTACTCCAAAAGTATAACAGCTATTACAAATCCGAAGACACCATAGTATTCCTCACACAAAAACCTTTCTAAAAATATCAAAATCACTTTTCTTCGACTTGTAATTCAGGAGGAATAGCCATTTATATGTTCGAATCACAAAAATCCAAAAATTTGTAAATTTCAAAATTTTGACAAAAATAAATTAAGAACCTGTTACTCAAAAAGTATAACAGCTATTACAAATCCGAAGACATCATAGTATTCCTCACACAAAATCCTTTCAAAAAATATCAAAATCACTTTTCTACGACTTGTATTTCAGGAGGAATAGCCATTTATATGTTCGAACCACAAAAATCCAAAAATTTCCAAATTTCAAAATTTTGACAAAAATAATTTAAGAACCAGTTACTATAAAAGTATAACAGCTATTACAAATCTGAAGACACCATAGTATTCCTCACACAAAAACATTTCTAAAAATATCAAAATCACTTTTCTACGACTTGTATTTCAGGAGGAATAGCCATTTATATGTTCGAACCACAAAAATCCAAAAATTTCCAAATTTCAACATTTTGACAAAAATAAATTAAGAACCTGTTACTAGAAAAGTATAACAGCAATTACAAATCCGAAGACACCATAGTATTTCTCACACAAAAAACTTTCTAAAAATATCAAAATCACTTTTCTACGACATGTATTTTAGGAGGAATAGCCATTTATATGTTCGAATCACAAAAATCCAAAAATTTGTAAATTTCAAAAATTTGACAAAAATAAATTAAGAACCTGTTACTCCAAAAGTATAACAGCTATTACAAATCCGAAGACACCCTAGTGTTCCTCACACAAAAACCTTTCTAAAAATATCAAAATCACTTTTCTACGACTTGTATTTCAGGATGAACAGCCATTTATATGTTCGAACCACAAAAATCCAAAAATTTCCAAATTTCAACATTTTGACAAAAAATAAATTAAGAACCTGTTACTCCAAAAGTATAACAGCTATTACAAATCCGAAGACACTAGTGTTCCTCACACAAAAACCTTTCTAAAAATATCAAAATTACTTTTCTACGACTTGTATTTCAGGAGGAATAGCCATTTATATGTTCGAACCACAAAAATCCAAAAATTTCCAAATTTCAACATTTTGACAAAAATAAATTAAGAACCTGTTACTAGAAAAGTATAACAGCTATTACAAATCCGAAGACACCATAGTATTCCTCACACAAAAACCTTTCTAAAAATATCAAAATCACTTTTCTACGACTTGTATTTTAGGAGGAATAGCCATTTATATGTTCGAATCACAAAAATCCAAAAATTTGTAAATTTCAAAATTTTGACAAAAATAAATTAAGAACCTGTTACTCAAAAAGTATAACAGCTATTACAAATCCGAAGACACCCTAGTGTTCCTCACACAAAAACCTTTCTAAAAATATTAAAATCACTTTTCTACGACTTGTATTTCAGGATGAACAGCCATTTATATGTTCGAACGTTGGTTCCCGAAATAATGCAATTTGCCCATTAAAAATGAATTTTTCTTTTTTCCATTATTTATGGATATTTTAATTATTTTTTATAGTATACTTTAATATTTTAATAAAAAAAATTAAATTCCTCTATGTAGATAATAAAATAAATCCTATAAGATAAGTAAAATAATTCAAAGTTTATTTTAGGAAAATTATGTATATATATATATATATATATATATATATATATATATATATATATATATATATATATATATATATATATATATATATATATATATATATATATATATATATATACTACTATATATATATATATATATATATATATACCCTGTATATATATATATATATATATATATATATATATAACTTAATAATATATACTATATATATAATTCATCCATCTTTTACCCAAGTTAGTTGTAAGAGTATTACATGCACGGAAAGAATAGCAGTAGAATATGACGCAGAGTCAAAGGGAAAATCCATCCTTATAAATATATATTTTTACATCTCTATAATAATAATAATAATATATATATATATATATATATATATATATATATATATATATATAATATATATATATATATATATATATATATATATATATATATTATATATATATATATATATATATAACATAATAATATATATATATATATATATATATATATATATATATAACTTCTGCTGCTGCTCCCAACATAGTAACATATATATATATTATATATATTATATATTATGCCTTATATATATATATATATATATATATATATATATATATATATATATATATATATATATATATATATATATATATATATATATTTTTTTTTATAAATATAATATATATATATATATATATATATATATATATATTACTTTTTACAATGAAGAGAAATGTAAGCAAATCTCACTCCATATAACATTTGGGCAACTGAAGCAATAACAAGCGGGAGGCCAATAATGCAATAAATAATAAAAAAAAGTAGACATATGGCAACTTTTTCGGTCTGAAAGTGACTCGAGAACATTTTGGCATCCAAGAAACAATTTTTATAGCGACTGGACAAAAGTCGATTTCGGCACTCGAGACGTAAAAAAAATCCGTCGACTATAGTCGCTCATTAAGAACCTGTTACTCCAAAAGTATAACAGCTATTACAAATCCGAAGACACCATAGTATTCCTCACACAAAAACCTTTCAAAAAATATCAAAATCACTTTTCTACGACTTGTATTTCAGGAGGAATAGCCATTTATATGTTCGAACCACAAAAATCCAAAAATTTGTAAATTTCAAAATTTTGACAAAAATAAATTAAGAACCTGTTACTCCAAAAGTATAACAGCTATTACAAATCCGAAGACACACCATAATATTCCTCACACAAAAACCTTTCCAAAAATATCAAAATTACTTTTCTTCGACTTGTAATTCAGGAGGAGAATAACCATTTATATGTTCGAACCACAAAAATCCAAAAATTTACAAATTTCAAAATTTTGACAAAAATAAATTAAGAACCTGTTACTCCAAAAGTATAACAGCTATTACAAATCCGAAGACACCATAGTATTCCTCACACAAAATCCTTTCAAAAAATATCAAAATCACTTTTCTACGACTTGTATTTCAGGAGGAATAGCCATTTATATGTTCGAACCACAAAATTCCAAAAATTTCCAAATTTCAACATTTTGACAAAAATAAATTAAGAACCTGTTACTCCAAAAGTATAACAGCTATTACAAATCCGAAGACACCCTAGTATTCCTCACACAAAAACCTTTCTAAAAATATCAAAATCACTTTTCTACGACTTGTATTTCAGGAGGAATAGCCATTTATATGTTCGAACCACAAAAATCCAAAAATTTCCAAATTTCAACATTTTGACAAAAATAAATTAAGAACCTGTTACTAGAAAAGTATAACAGCAATTACAAATCCGAAGACACCATAGTATTTCTCACACAAAAAACTTTCTAAAAATATCAAAATCACTTTTCTACGACTTGTATTTTAGGAGGAATAGCCATTTATATGTTCGAATCACAAAAATCCAAAAATTTGTAAATTTCAAAAATTTGACAAAAATAAATTAAGAACCTGTTACTCCAAAAGAAATGCTAACATTAAGAACCTGTGACACCATAGTATTCCTCACACAAAAACCTTTCTAAAAATATTAAAATCACTTTTCTACGACTTGTATTTCAGGATGAACAGCCATTTATATGTTCGAACCACAAAAATCCAAAAATTTCCAAATTTCAACATTTTGACAAAAATAAATTAAGAACCTGTTACTCCAAAAGTATAAAAGCTATTACAAATCCGAAGACACCCTAGTGTTCCTCACACAAAAATCTTTCTAAAAATATCAAAATCACTTTTCTATGACTTGTATTTCAGGAGGAATAGCCATTTATATGTTCGAACCAAAAATTCAAAAATTTCCAAATTTCAACATTTTGACAAAAAAAATAAATTAAGAACCTGTTACTAGAAAAGGTATAACAGCAATTACAAATCCGAAGACACCATAGTATTTCTCACACAAAAACTTTCTAAAAATATCAAAATCCTTTTCTACGACTTTTATTTTAGGAGGAATAGCCCAGTATATGTTCGAATCACAAAATCAAAAATTTGAAAATTTCAAAATTTTGACAAAAATAAATTAGGAACCTGTTACTCCAAAAGTATAACAGCTATTACAAATCTGAAGACACCATAGTATTCCTCACACAAAAACCTTTCTAAAAATATCAAAATCACTTTTCTACGACTTTTATTTTAGGAGGAATAGCCATTTATATGTTCGAATCACAAAAATCCAAAAATTTGTAAATTTCAAAATTTTGACAAAAATAAATTAAGAACCTGTTACTCCAAAAGTATAACAGCTATTACAAATCCGAAGACACCATAGTATTCCTCACACAAAAACCTTTCTAAAAATATCAAAATCACTTTTCTACGACTTGTATTTTAGGAGGAATAGCCATTTATATGTTCGAACCACAAAAATCCAAACATTTCCAAATTTCAACATTTTGACAAAAATAAATTAAGAACCTGTTACTAGAAAAGTATAACAGCTATTACAAATCCGAAGACACCATAGTATTCCTCACACAAAAACCTTTCTAAAAATATCAAAATCACTTTTCTACGACTTGTATTTTAGGAGGAATAGCCATTTATATGTTCGAATCACAAAAATCCAAAAATTTGTAAATTTCAAAATTTTGACAAAAATAAATTAAGAACCTGTTACTCCAAAAGTATAACAGCTATTACAAATCCGAAGACACCCTAGTGTTCCTCACACAAAAACCTTTCTAAAAATATCAAAATCACTTTTCTACGACTTGTATTTTAGGAGGAATAGCCATTTATATGTTCGAACCACAAAAATCCAAAAATTTGTAAATTTCAAAATTTTGACAAAAATAAATTAAGAACCTGTTACTCCAAAAGTATAACAGCTATTAATAATCCGAAGACACCCTAGTATTCCTCACACAAAAACCTTTCTAAAAATATCAAAATCACTTTTCTACGACTTGTATTTCAGGAGGAATAGCCATTTATATGTTCGAACCACAAAAATCCAAAAATTTACAAATTTCAACATTTTGACAAAAATAAATTAAGAACCTGTTACTCCAAAAGTATAACAGCTATTACAAATCCGAAGACACCCTAGTGTTCCTCACACAAAAACCTTTCTAAAAATATCAAAATCACTTTTCTACGACTTGTATTTCAGGAGGAATAGCCATTTATATGTTCGAACCACAAAAATCCAAAAATTTCCAAATTTCAACATTTTGACAAAAATAAATTAACCCTTTGAGTGCCGAGGGGTCGGGAAACGTTGGTTCCCGAAATAATGCAGTTTGCCCATTAAAAATGAATTTTTCTTTTTTCCATTATTTATGGATATTTTAATTATTTTTTATAGTATACTTTAATATTTTAATAAAAAAAATTAAAATCCTCTATGTAGATAATAAAATAAATCCTATAAGATAAGTAAAATAATTCAAAGTTTATTTTAGGAAAATTATGTATATATATATATATATATATATATATATATATATATATATATATATATATATATATATATATATATATATATATATATATATATTAACTATATATAGAGAGAGATATATATATATATCTATATATATATAAAATATATATATATATATATATATATATATATATATATATATATATATATATATATATATATATATAATTCATCCATCTCTTTTTACCCAAGATTGGGTGTAAGGTATTACATTCACGGAAAAAAATAGAAGTAGAATATGACGCAAGACAAAAAAAAAATCCATCCTTATATATATATATATATATATATATATATATATATATATATATATATATATATATATATATATATATATATATATATATATATATATATATATATATATATATAACTGCTGCTATATATAATATATATACTATATATATATATATATATATATATATATATATACTATATATATATATATATATGGGAAAGTTCTACTGTTGAATCGGTGTTCGTTCAGCCAACCTGAGTGGCTGAAAAACCCGACTAACTTGGGTGATGGCTGTGAAATGGGCCATGCCAGTCAAACCAGCCACGTGGTTGGAATATGTATGAGACAGTACGTTTGCGTGATAATAATATATGTATATTAATAATAACCTTAATATATATATATATATATATATATATATATATATATGTAATATATAATAATAATAATATATATAAATATATATAATATATAATAATATAATATTAATATATATATATAATATTTCTTTATATATATATATATATATATAACAATAATAATAATAATATATATATAATATATATATATAATAACATATATATATATATATATATATATATATATATATATATATATATATATATATATATATATATATATATATCACTAATATATCTTTATATATATATATAACATATATATATATATATATGCCATACAGCAATATCTAGCCATATCATATATACTGTAATATATATATTTATATATATATAACTTAACAACAATAACATATATATATATATATATATATATATATATATATATATATGCTATATATAACCATATATATATATATAGTAAATCAGTGTCTACCTGACCAGACTTATCCTAACCTTGACTTAAAAGCCGCTAGAGTTCGACCTAACCGGGATTTATCGTGGTTGCAAAAGAAGTCAACCTAACCTAGATGGATCGTCGTTTGCAAGAAAGTTCCCACCTAACCTAGATGGATCGTGGTTGGAAAAGAAATTTCAACCTAAACGAAATGGATAGTATTAGTTGCACAAAAGCTAACGTAACCTAGATAATACTTTTTAAGTACAAAATTACTAATATTTAAGTTTTAATAAATGATCAAATAAATACAAAAAAGAATAATAAAAAATTTAATTATATATATATATATATATATATATATATATATATATATATATATATATATATATATATATATATATATATATATATATATATATATATATATATATATATATATATATATATATATATATATATATATATATATATATATATATATATATATATTTATATATTTATATATATATATAAAATATATAAAACATATATATATGTATATATATAAATACATAAAAAAAAAAAATATATATATATATATATATATATATATATATATATATATATATATATATATATATATATATATATATCGTTATGTACTTTCAAATCTTTGGACTCCTTCAAAGATAAAGAAGATTTACATGCAAAGTTAAATTTTGACCTTAACGCAATATTGTATAGCGAATACAATGTTTTTTTTTCAATACTAACTTGTGATATTGTATAAATGATAATAATTTATTTCCGTCACCATTGTATTCATTAAAACACAAAAGATAAATTAGTAGTAAATAATTCACAACTTATCATAACTCTCGACAACCAACATACGTTTCAAATGAAATATGACATATAAAATTTTTCGTTCATCAGCCAACCGGAAAGAAAGCCAGTCGGCTTATTTTGAAATTTAATAAAAGACTATGTCCCTGTAGACAATAAAACACTATATTCTCATAGACACATATACGAATGAACATAGTTTTTCTTCTAATTTTAATTATGTTCATCAGCAATCAATTCATTAATCCATATAACGGACATTTTTATTGTTAAATATTGCACAACTTTTCACAATCAACATATTTTTAAACTAAAAAATGATATAACAACTAAACCCTAATATAACAAATAGAAAATTATCTTTACTCAGCCAACATCACAAGGCAGCCGGCTGACTCTGTTCCCCTGTCTTGAACTTAGAAAATTTTTTCAGAAAATATGAACTGATTCAAATATAGAAAAACACCATATATATATATATATATATATATATATATATATATATATATATATATATATATATATATATATATATATATATATATATATATATATATATATATATATATATATATATATATATATATATATAAAAATACTATATATACATATACTATATATATATATATATATATATATATATATATATATATATATATATATATATATATATATATATATATATATATATATATATATATGTACCTCACGGAAAAAGTTAAACCAGTCTACAACTGTAAGCAAATCTCACTCCATATAACATTTGGGCAACTGAAGCAATAACAAGCGGGAGGCCAATAATGCAATAAATAATAATAAAAAAAGTAGACACATGGCAACTTTTTCGGTCTGAAAGTGACTCGAGAACATTTTGGCATCCAAGAAACAATTTTTATAGCGACTGGACAAAAGTCGATTTCGGCACTCGAGACGTAAAAAAAATCCGTCGACTATAGTCGCTCCATGGCGCTCGAGGTTAGAACCTGTTACTCAAAGTATAACAGCTAATACAAATCCGAAGACACCATAGTATTCCTCACACAAAAACCTTTCTAAAAATATCAAAATCACTTTTCTACGACTTGTATTTTAGGAGGAATAGCCATTTATATGTTCAAACCACAAAAATCCAAAAATTTGTAAATTTCAAAATTTTGACAAAAATAAATTAAGAACCTGTTACTCCAAAAGTATAACAGCTATTACAAATCCGAAGACACCATAGTATTCCTCACACAAAACCTTTCTAAAAATATCAAAATCACTTTTCTTCGACTTGTAATTCAGGAGGAATAGCCATTTATATGTTCGAATCACAAAAATCCAAAAATTTGTAAATTTCAAAATTTTGACAAAAATAAATTAAGAACCTGTTACTCAAAAAGTATAACAGCTATTACAAATCCGAAGACATCATAGTATTCCTCACACAAAATCCTTTCAAAAAATATCAAAATCACTTTTCTACGACTTGTATTTCAGGAGGAATAGCCATTTATATGTTCGAACCACAAAAATCCAAAAATTTCCAAATTTCAAAATTTTGACAAAAATAAATTAAGAACCTGTTACTCCAAAAGTATAACAGCTATTACAAATCCGAAGACACCCTAGTGTTCCTCACACAAAAACCTTTCTAAAAATATTAAAATCACTTTTCTACGACTTGTATTTCAGGATGAACAGCCATTTATATGTTCGAACCACAAAAATCCAAAAATTTGTAAATTTCAAAATTTTGACAAAAATAAATTAAGAACCTGTTACTCCAAAAGTATAACAGCTATTACAAATCCGAAGACACCATAGTATTCCTCACACAAAAACCTTTCTAAAAATATCAAAATCACTTTTCTACGACTTGTATTTCAGGATGAACAGCCATTTATATGTTCGAACCACAAAAATCCAAAAATTTCCAAATTTCAAAATTTTGACAAAAATAAATTAAGAACCTGTTACTCCAAAAGA
>JABUQX010091171.1:5000-22500 GCA_015478945.1 Trachelipus rathkii
GATACTGATACAGCTCCCATTCCTAAACATGAGCACTTTGGTTGCTCTTCCAACGACCAACCAAGTCCACAGAATAAGATGGACTTTGTTGAAATCAACTTACTTCGCATTCATGGCGAAGGCCCTCCACCAAATACCACTAAAAACTCGCTTCCAAAACCGGTCGTACAACTTCGTCTCTGTTTGTGCATTTATTCCTTACCACCAGGATTTTTTATTCCTCCTCGTTGAGACCCACGTCTCAGCTTTCCTCTCCATCTGAATGCACTTTCAGCATCACCCCTAGCCACATGGAAACAATTGTCTCAAAAAGACCATCCCCATACTATTTGTAATAAAGCATGACCACCTTCCTTCAATGGAACTGTCGTGGCTACTACTCTAATTTTGAAGAACTCGTTCAACTAATAAACATAGGAACTCCGACTATGTCATCGCGACTTCTTCCAACCGTCGGAATATAAATCACCGCTAACCTCTATAGAAAGAGGTGACAATGAGAGGAAAGGTACAGGAATACTCATTCATATAAATCTGTCCCCTATTCTCCAGTCCCTCTTCAAACTAAACTTCATGCAGTGGCAGCACGAACTCACCAGTCCACCGACCTTACTTGGCTCCGAGTAGTGAGTTTACTAAGGTCGACTTACCTGAACTTTTTAAGCACCTCCCTACTCCGGTTGTTATACTAGAAGAGACTTCAATCATCGTCACCCCTTATGGGGAAACACTGTCACCTTGTCTAAGTTCCTTGTTGATCTCCTAAGCCCCTTTTTCCTGGGATGCCTTAACACAGGACTTCCAAAATATGAACGTTTAGATACACACACTTCTTCTTTCCTTTTGCTCCCATTCCCTTATGGATCGCTTCACCTGGTCCCGCTTTGATTACTTATACGGCAGTGACCATTACCCAATAGCCTTAAATAAACTATCTCCGAGCCCTGTTAATAAAACCCAATTCCAGCTGGCGTTATGACCGAGCGGAGTGGGCTTCTTTTCATCAGGCTACAGCTATCCCACTCTCTCCTTTCAATAAGCCGTTTCCGATTATGGATGATGCCTTTAATTTCTTCCAGCAAGTTATAATCACGGTAGCGGAGACTTGCATCCCGCGATCTTCTGCGGGTATGCGTTCGGCAACCCCTTGGTGGTCTCAAGATTCTGCACAAGCAAACCCGGAGAAGAAAAAACTACAGGCAATACAAAAGTATCCGCACCGCCTCAAACATGATTATCTTTAAAGCAGCTGTGGCGAGATCTCGTCGAATTAATCACCAAACAAGTAAATAATACTTTCGCAATTATACTCCGACCGTTAACTCCACAACTCTCCTTTCTTTAGTGTGGAAGGTTGCACAGAAAATATCTTGCCGGTCCAACAACTCTTCACCCACAGTTCTTCGTTACAGGCCTGATATAACCGATACCATCTCTGCTCCAGCAGCTGCATTAGGTTATAGTTTTGCTAGCTACTCGAGCTCTATTCACTATTCTGAAGCTTTTCAAAAATTGAGAATTAACACTGCATCGGCATACTTTTCAACAGCGCAAGGGGAAGATCTTACCTATAACCATCTTTACACACTTTCAGCGTATCAAACTGCACTAGCGAATAGCAAAGACGGTGCCCTTGGCCCAGACATGATTTATTACATAATGCTCCGTCATATTCACCCTTCTGCATCAGCGTTTTTGCTGGATCTGTATAACAGAATCTGGATAGAATCCTCTTTTTGGACTACAGCTTTTGTAATCCCTATCTCCAAACCTGGGAAAGATCTGAAGTTGGCGAACAACCAAAGAACAATTTCGCTGACCTGTCATACTTGTAAATAATGAAGAAAATGGTTTCAGGCCGCATTCTCCCGGTTCTGAAGAGCCGCTAGGCTTTTTCAACTTCCAGTTTGGTTTCCGCAAAAAATCGTTCGACCCGAGATCTCTTGTGAAAACTGATCATGCATGGAAGCCCTCTCAACCGATTTGATGGTTCTTGGTGTCTTTTTTGACCTTGAAAAAACTCCACTCGCTCGGTTTCCGAGGACAGCTCCTTCTTTTTATTAAATACCTTCTGTCAAATAGATCCATCCAGGTTCGGTGCTCTTCTGTTCTGTCACGCCACTTTACTCTGGATGAAGGTGTTCCGCAGGGTAGTGTTTTAAGTGTATTACTATTTACTCTTGGATTCAATGACATCGTTACTTCTATCCCAGCGACGGTCAATTTTTCTCTTTACGTTGATGACCTTGCGCTATATATTGCCAGTGATAGGCTGCCATTCCTTGAACGGCAACTTCAACTTGCCAATGAGAATATTTCACAATGGGGTAATTCCCATGGCTTCCATTTCTCACCCACAAAAACCTCAGCAGTACTTTTTAAGAAAAAAGGGATTCGAAGAACCTGCCACCTTCCCGCGAACCTAACCTTATATGATTCGCCCATTCCTGTAACTTTACAAGTTAAAGTTCTAGGAATCATTCTAGATGACCACCAACATTAAACTCTTGGAAACTTGTCATCGCGTGCTTGATCTATTACGTCATCTCGCCTAAAAATCTTTGGGTGCTGATCGCAAGTCCCTTTTACGTCTCTACATCTGTTAGATCCCATCCAAAACGAGACGATCTGGATCATCTCCACTGGAGCCTTCCTATCGTCTCTCCGGGTGAGCCTTGAAGTTGAATCTTATGTAATGCTACTCTCTTCGAAGGATACATCATGTGCACAAGTTATCTTCACTTTCAAACACCAATTCTGCGAGAGATTCCTCAGAATCCTCTTTACTGCCATTTGCAAACATAATTTATAACATTCTAAATTTCAACACATCTTTGCAAAAGGTGCTACCTTTCTCTTATGGCGAAGAGTATACACCTTGGCTATTCCCTGCTCCTACCATTTGCTTGGTACTGATCTCTCTCCAAATCCAGCCACCCTGCTGCCTTGTAGGCATCATTCCGGTCTAATTCAGGTCACGGTGAGAACAGTGTGGGTGCATCTGCTGTCTTTACAGACCGCAACCTCTCCCATAACCCTTCAATTTTTACGGCAGAATTAATGGAAATAATGATTGCCCTTTCTCGGATTCTATGACCACTCTTAATGTAATTTATTCAGATTCAGCTTGAAACTCCCTCCAGGCGGAGCCCCTATTCTAAAAAACACTGTCTACTGTACAACAAATCTAACTGAAGCTGCCTCCACTTTCATGAAACAAGTAATACTATGTTGGACTCTCCCTGTATGGGTAACTTCAAGGCAACCGAAAATGCGTAACAAGAGGCGCCAAAATAGCCGCCTCTTCTTTTGGGTGCTGTTCTAGTACCTCCCGGATGCCATTCGACAAGGTCACCTCCGACAACTGATTACTAACCTGCTCTCCGACAGGGCTTCCGGTCTTATTCGCAAGAGTGCTGGACGAGTGATCAGCGGGGGGCGAAACTTAGAAATATAAAGTCGAACATTGGTGAGTGGTCTTCCTCTCTCACCGACGAAAGTGCTCACACGAGGTAATACTTGCACGCCTCCGTATTGGCCACACCAATATGACTTACAGCCACTATATGTCACGGGACCGTCCTACCATCTGCAAATTTTGCCGGCGTCATTTTCCTACTTTATGGTCCATAGCATGTTCTAAAAGGTTATCCCATATCTTATCTGAATCCTCCAACTTTAACAGTAACTCTATTTTCTCATATCTTCTAGAACTGAATATTCTTTATAACATATGATTTTGTTATGTAATATTAGGACTATTTATAATGTAAGGATATAGTTTTATTTAGTTATTTATTTATTTTTGACAATAATTATTTCGCCATCCAAATTTTCTTCGATATTTAAAATATGTACATGACAGGACCCACCCACGGAGTTGATTATTCAACCCATTGTGGCCGCTTCTCTGTGGGCCGTGGCGGGTCATGTACATTCACTCAAAAAAAAAATATAATATATAATCATCACCCACCTTCTCTCCCCAAGACTGGGAGTAAGGTGCGTAATATGCACTGGAAACAGAAAAGTAGTAGAAGAATATGACGCAAGTTGAAAAGAAAGCCGAGACCGACCCCTTTATATCTTTTAGTGAGAACTCGTCGCAGTCAGAAAATCCACCCTAGAGCTTCACGGGACCGCTACAGACCCTCACTATGGCATCACGTCAATCACCTTAGATCTACACTCCTTATTCTATAGTTTCCCTACTATACATTAACACAGTAACAACATAACCCCCATAATGTGCTTAAAAAAGTCAATTTTTTTTTAATGATGTATAATTTCCTACATTTATAGACATTTCATTTGCTTATGTTTTATATCTTTTATTTTTGAGTATTTTGGTTTTCTCTTTTACAGGCAATTAACATTAGTAAGAAATACAAGTGCAGATGTTTCGTACAGGAATCGAATTAAAGATAGATTTTTCACCTTAGGTATTAGCCGTTCATCTCTAACATCACCAACACAGTTTTTTTAAACCCTCTAGAGTAATTACAGATATTGTAGTTAGTATTTGTAGTATACGTAAAGATAATTGTAAGTTTGTTTAATATTATATTTATATTCCAGCGATGTCTACAATTAGTGATTCGCAGGAAGACTTCTCTAATGCATCCTTTTTAATATCTGAAGAATCAAATTCTGAACCGCCTCTTAAGAAGAGACTCGCCGAGTAGATTGTGCATTCTTAATATATTAAAAGAGACTTTTATTTTAATTAACTTAAGTGTTATTATTTTATTTAAACTAAATACTTTTTATACTTAATTTTTAAATTATTTATCTGAATATTTTTTTAAGTTAACCGTTAAAAGTAAAACTATTTCCAAACTTTAACGTTCATGATTTTCCTCTCTTTGTAAAGGTAAACTACTCTACCTTCAATTCCATTTTATGTTTTGAAATAATATAATGATTTTAGAGAAAAAATTAAATACGTTAAATTTTGATATAGGCTAAAAGATTCAAATCTTGGAATTAGAATTTAGTTTGGGACTACATTGCAATTTTTTAAAAATTTGTATATTTATTAATTTGCAAAGCTTTTGAAAGTTTACATAAGAATAATTATGCTACTTAAAATGCCATTGTACGAGATAAGCTTAGGAGTAAATTCCAGTTTGGCATTAACAGGCTTAAATAAACATTTTACTTTTCCATTTAGATACTACAAAGTTGTAGGTTTTCTCTTGAAATCTCGAGTCTTGGAATAGGGATACTCAAAGATTATATATTCATTTGGTATATCAAAAAGTTTGATAACTTTTTTTTATTACTGTATCGGATATTTCGAACAATTTTTTTTAAATTTCACAAATCGCTAAAAAGTATGGCAATATATACAATAGTCCACACTTTCCAATATATAAATGTCACATTCTCTAAGTTTCCATCGCATAATGTAAGTCTATTAAGAGACGAAACCACGCCTACAGTGGCTAGAACAGCCCGACTGGTTGAACAGTTGCTATTAGCTGCAATAATCTGTGCAGTTTCCACTTAGTAGGAATAAAAAAAATACGTGTACACCTTCCTCCGACTAGTTACCTACTGTTGGAAGGTAGAAAAGAACCATCCATCTAAGGGAAATTGAGTTAATTCATACAATACAAAATCCAATAATACTGTTATCGAGATCAGTTTATTTTAAAAAAAAAATTCGAATATCAAGATTTCGTTATACTCAAAATATGTCGGCATCCCTACTGTAGAATATGATAGTCATTTTTTTTAATCTTAATAGCTGAAAGTCTTATTCTTTGTGGCTTTTAGACCAAAGGGTTCTTGTTTATTCGAGATCATTACGGTACTTTCCAAATCTTCATCTCTTGTTTATATTTGACTGTCTACAAAAAAAAAAATAAGATAAAAAAAAGATGGATATAACTGTATTCTATTACCAAACAATTATTTATTTATAAATTAAAATTCTTGCTCTTTTCACTTTAGTATGGAAACTGTTATACCAGAATTACGTACATATTAGCGGGAGGAGAAAAAATTGCTTTATTCCGATTGATAGACTACACTAGATTCCTTCCCCTAAAGAAGCCATTTTCCATATATCTGAATCCGAGTCCTGTGTTATAAAATCAACTGTACTTTTCATTTCTATTTCACATTAAACGAAACCTACACAACTGTATATACAAAAAATATTAAATATCTAAATTAAGGTTAGAAAGAAATCTCTATAACCAATATATTTTTTTATTTTCTGTCTAACAAAATAGGAATAGTTTTAATACTAATTTATTAAAAAGAAGAGGAATTTCATCACGGTCCTAAAAATGCGTGTAAAAATAATTATAGCTCCTGCTATAACAAACTAATAAATAGATAAAAAGATAAAAACTTCCTTAGCTTTCAAAAATGGAAGCTTAATTTTCATAAGCAGACGAACCTGGGAATTGATCGAGTAACCCTCACAGAATCCTTTCATAAAAAAGAAGATATGCTTGTGCCTTCAAAACTTTGTCAATATTAACTTGACTTACGTGTGTGTCAGAAATGAAAAACCATTTACCATTTTTAATTTCTTCTTCTGCACTCTGCAAGTTTGAAAAAAATGGCACATGTTAAGATGTAAATATAGGTATAATATTAAAGTTTTATAAACATAGCTAATGAAATCAAAACTGTGCTAACCTCTATATTTGTGGGCTGAAATGACTGTTGCTGAAACCGAAAGCCACCATTGAGGTGATATTTTTCTATTTCACTTTTGTTTGCTAATTCTGTCATGAGATGATTTACTTCAAACTGACTCCATGGTTTTAAATTTAGCATCTGCTTACAAGATCTATTTGTATCTAGGGGACGGGATCTTACATAAGCTACGTAATGGCCAGAATTTAATCTTCCAGAATGCTCGACAATTCCATATAAACCATAAAGTACTTGAGTTTGACCTTTAGTCATATTATTTAGACCCTAAAATAAAAGAAATGCACTTGACTATACATTGTTTTTATACAACTTGTAATGTCTGAAGACAATATAATATTAAAACTAGATAAATTTTACGTCTCTTTTATCTAATGGTTGAAATAAATAAACAAATGTATGAGCAACAAAAATGATTTTCAAATGGCTAAATAATACTTACAAGAGATATAGATGACGTGAATGGGGCTATGTCCAGTACAAGAGGAAACTGAACATGGCGATTGACTTTGGCAAGGTTAAAACCAACGTGATGAAACCGTTTTAGGTGAAGTGTGAGAACAGCTGGAGGTGATACTATTAATAGTTGTTTACTGGCGTTACTTTTAATGTTCTTACTATCTGTTTGTTATATATATATATATATATATTATATATTATATTTATATAATACTATATATATATATATATAAGTAATATTAGGCTAATCACTAGTTATTCATATATCTTAATATATAGAAAGAAAAAAATATATATATTATATATATATATACTATATATATATATATATGCGCACTTCTTACTTTGTAGCCTCTAGCTCCCCTCCTACAAGAAACGGTGTACCTCTAGATATTGTGCCTCACAGATAGGGCAGTGCGCCAGTAAAATTATAGTCAGAGGTCCTAGTTAGAATGACCTCAGTATTGAAGTTGCGACTGATGTCCGTTAAGTCACGGCAGTATAGCAGTTGTTGTTCTGTGTCGTCGTTATTCTGGGAAAGGCATGTTTAACAGTGGGGGTAGGGTGCTTTATTAATTTTGAATTTATATTCTTGAAAGGAGGAATGGTGTCCCGAGTAGAAACGGGACAGCATTGCACGGGTTTAACGGTTCAAAGTTTGTTTTTAGGGGATATTTTAGGTGCATGTGCTTGAAGTAGGGAGTTATTTGCGTGTGCGGAGATCGTTGTTAAATCCGGATGTGTTTAATAATGGGAGTATCTACAGGTGGGGGGGGGGGGGAGCGTGCTGATGTTAGAATAGTATAAAGCTGGGGTGATTTTTTTTCTTCTAGGTTCAGGGGGTTGCTCTTTAATTTTTGATGCAGGGGTGATCAATTAAAAGTGAATTTACTGTAAAATTGACACCTATCATGCCAAGATGATCTAAAGGTAAAATTTTTGTTTCAATTAGTAGATGATGGATGGGTGGCGAGGGAAAGCAGCCTGTTATTATCCTGAGAGGTTTATTTTGTACCGTTTCTAATTTCTGAATATTGGATTGTGATATTGTGTCCATATTGATATTGTGCACAGGGAGATAATGCATAATTTAGGAAGGAGCGGAAGTATTGTCTGTAAACGATTGCGAGGGTCTCTTTATGTTGACCAATATTTATTCTAGTTAAGAGTTTTCAGTGCATTTAGTTTATGTAGCTCTTGAGGTGATATTGTTGATATGGGGTGTAAATGTCATATGTGTATGGTGGGGTTGAGAGGAAGTATATTGTTTGATAGAAAAATTGCTGGGTGGATGTTAGATTCTTTTCTGTCTAGGGTGAGTAAGGTAGTAGCAGATTTTTGAGGTGATGCAGTCATTCTGTTTGTTTTGAGCCACTGCTCCAGTTAGATTATATATTGAAGTTCTCTGCATGCAATATTTATTGATTTATTTTGCGCTGTTATTGTTAGATCATCAGCATGGTTAATAATAATAATAATAATAATAATAATAAATAATAATAATAATAAAAAATCAGGGCAATTAAAAAATACCATGAATCGTTTTTTTTAACTAATCAAGAATTGATAATTTCATTTTGAAAACTGTTCAAAACTATTCTGGGTTTTAATACATTGTGAAACTTACCTTGCAATTGCACCCTCTCCTCGAATCGGCTCTGCCTGCGAACAGTGATGATAAATATAAAAATAAAATAAAAATAAAACAAAACTTTCTTACCTTCACCTGATTGAATCATCAATTTATTACAGTTTTCACAAGTAATTTTATTGTTTCCCGTCATTAACTCTGGCGACGTGAAGTTTGCCATACAAGACATTATAGAACATTCTTGACGACTACTTTGATACCTGTGTGAATATATATAATTATATATATATATATATATAATAATATATATTATTATATATATATTATATATATATATAATATATATATATAAAATTTTAATATATATTAATTTATAAATAATAATATAATATTATATATATATTGTTATATATATGATATATATATATATATATATATATAATAAACATTTTTAAAATATATTTATATATCTATATATATATATATATATATATTAATATATATTATAATATATATATATATATATATATATATATATGATATATATATATATTGGGGCAATGTAACAGGCCAGACGGCACACAAAAATAGCACCAACACTGGGTTGAATAATCAAACTCCATGGGTGAGTCCTGGCATAAACATATTTTAAGTTCAAGGAAATTTGAATGGTGAAATGAATATTTCAAGTCAAAATAAATAAAAATTAAACAAAATTATTCCTTACATGATAAATGTCCTAATTACTTACAAATCATATGTTGTACAGATATCCTGTTGGGAGAGAAACAGAAAATAGAGTTACTGCTTAAATGGGAAGATTCAGATAGATATGGGTCCCCGTGATAGATATATAATATATATATATATATATATATATATATAATATATATAGATATATAATTATATATATATATATATATATTATATATATATATAATATATATATTATATATTATATATATATATTCTCTTCTTCTTCTTCATTACCTTTCGCTATTAGTTATGGCGAAGTAAGGTGCGTAGATTGCATCGGAAAAGAAAAGCAGTAGAAGAATGACAAAAGTCCGAAAAGAAAGCTCAGCCTTACCGCCCCGGCTGTACCATTAATTAGTAAGAACTCGTCGCAGTTCAGAAAATCCACCCTAAGCTTCATGGGACCGTGACGAATCCTCACTATGGTAATCGTCAAGTGATAGGGTTCATCCCATGGCCCAGGTGGGCCACAACTAACCCCCTTCACAAAACCCCTCATTCACTCCTACTTCTTCTCGCTTCCGCCTCTGCCAAACTCACATTTCTCTTCTGCAGACATTCCTTTACTGACTCAATTCCACTTTTTCTCCCAGCCGGTCAGCCGGTCCGTTCCCAACACACTCACCACTATACATCCGTTTAACACCAACCGACTATCATTCATCTTTCCCACATGACCAAACCATTCAACATACTTTGATTTATTCTCTCGTTTACCCCTTTCTTCACACCACACCAAACTCTCTAATACGTTCAACCTCATTTATCAATTCTTCTTACACCCTAGCATGCCCCTAAGACTTTTCATTTGACACATTGAATTTTAGATCTTTACTTCTTATCCAGACCAAGTTCACTACATATACAATAACACAGGTAACACACATACCCTCATGCAAAACCTAGCGCATTCCAGACTTAGTCCTTTTACATTCACCAACGATATTAATTGCACCAGCCACCTTCCTGCCATTTCACAACTTTCCTACTACACTCTGCATCATTCGCTCCCTTCTCATCCAAACATTATACCTTAAATATTTAAACTCAGACCACCATGTTCAGCTGCTCACCATCTAACTACTTCACACTGCAAGTCAGTAAATCAAACCATACACCTTACTCTCCTCCAACATTTACTTTCAAAACCCCCTCCCTTTACACACCCTGCACTATCTCTCTACCAATCCTCTTAAACTCTTCTTCAGATTCGCCAAAAAGAACCAAATCATCCGCATATACTAGGTAGGGCACCCTCCACTCATTCTCTATTCTCCATCACAATAGCACCATTTCCTGCCACCCACCTCTAATTCTTTCATACCCCATCCATATACAATGATAACCAAGGAGACATAACAAAACCCTTTCTCACTCCGCTATTAATAATTAACCAATCCACTTTTGACACCATTAATTCTTAACACATGCCTCACTATCCTCATACATACTTTTACTCCATTCAGAAGCTTCCACCAACACCATATACACTAACACCTGCCATAGAGCTTCCCTATTAATCCTATCATACGCTTGTAGCAAATCCATAAAACCTAAATACAATTTATTTGTCATATTCTTCTACTGCTTTTCTTTTCCGATGCATGTACGCACCTTACCCCCAGTCTTGGGGAGAAAATAAGGGTAGATGAAATAATTAATAATAATAATAATTAATTTAATAATAAAATAATATATACATAATAATAATAATAATAATAATAATAATAATAATAATTACATAATAATTATAATTTTTTATATATATTTATAACTAATAAATATTATTTATATTTTATTATTATATTATTATTATTATTTATTATTTATTATTATTATATTATTATTATATATTATTATTATTATTATTAGGTGCGTCGCATACACCGGAAACAGAATAGTAGTAGAACATGACGTAAGTCGAAAAGAAAGCCCCTTTATACCCTTAAGCCCCTTTATACCCTTAAGTGCGATAACTCTTTGCAGTCAGGATAATCCACCCTATGATTGATTTTTATTTTCATTTTATAACGGACTAAAAAAAAAATGAGGTATCTAAAACTATACTGACAAAATATAAAATACCAAGGGTTTTACCAATTGAAAAACTGCTCTAAAAGGCGCTGTTAAAATAGCAATATTTTTTTTTATTATAAAAAGTAGTAAATTCAAAAATATTCTTAATTTGTTTTGCTTAAAATCCCTAAATTTTCAAAAAAATTTAGAATGTAAAAGTCTGAATATATATGACATTACTAAAGTGTATCTTAATTATTATACAGGGCTATGGGGCAGGAGACAAACGACCGACACCAATTCCAACCTGTGTATGTAATATTACAAAACACTTATGTAGCTTAACTCATCAATCATTTTTTGGCTACTCATTAGATACAATTTTTTGTCTAATGGATTTAGGCATGCAAATTAATTAATAAAATTATAAGCGTCTAGTAAGCACAAAAAACTACAAGTAGCTTTGGGGCACTTTCATTACAAAAAAAATTCTTTTTAACAGTTTTCATACATTAATAGCTTATAGTTAGTGAGTATGTTTCCAACGAACCTCTATCCCATGAATTAGAGAGAGAGAGAGAGAGTAGATGAGAGAGAGAGATGATGAAGAGAAGAGAGAGAATTTTTTTTTATAATAGTGTTATCCCTGTTGTATGTGTTGGTAATGTTTTGTGAATTGTGTGAGTATATAAATCAGGTATCGTATGTCAGAGTTTGGATCCATTTCCACTAGATCATGGCCATGTAAACTAATTTAATATACAGAAATCTCCTACTGTGGGATAAATTTTTGAGATGTTCTGTTCAGATACTAGACCTCACGAGATTCGACTCTTACGCTTTGCTAGAGAGGAAATTACGATCTTTTAAAGAAGAAAAGACTCGAAAGAGTAATGCAATCAACTTATATCCCTCCTCAGTTAAATTTTAACTACAAAATATTAATATTGAAATTATTACATAACAAAAATAATTTAAATTAATTATTTAAATTATTTAAATAGGGTAAAGCATATATAAGGTAAACTATTCTTTTCAGAATTTAAAGACAACGTATATACCACAAATATTAATATAATGGATGTTATAAATATAGACCTCCAAAATGACGACAAAGAAAACATAGTATGATATAGAAATAATGAAATATAAATAATTTTCAATAACTTAATAAATTATATTACAAAATTTCACAGACTATTCAAGATCGAAAAGTGGTTTAAGAGTTGTAAAATTTTAATAGATTGACAGCTGAGAATGGGTTATTGTAGATATAATAATTGATCTAATAGTTGGTATATCTTTACTTTGTAACCTTTTACGTGATTAATTGCTATAACGTATGTTGCCAGATTACATATGGGACAGTTTTTATCTACAAAAATGCCATGAGTACATTTCATGATAATGATTTTGGTATCTTGGTTGTTACTGCAGTAAATATTTTCTCTATCTCAAATCAGAATTGAGGAAAAATGACATCTCTGTTTAATTTTTTTCAATATTAAGATTCATGAGTTTTCAATGTTAATATTTAGTCTGGTTACGAATTACTTATAATAACGGAAATCTTTCACGGTAGCCGTGTATACCAACACTTTTTACTTGAGTTTTTAGTAAGTTTTCCTGACTTTACATAGACCTATTTCGCACGAATCTACTTCTAATCTCTTCCAACCTTTCTATTTTTTCATTAATCGTACTTCGGCCAGTTCCCTTTTGTTTAATAGGGACCATTCTTATACCAAGGCGATTTAAAACGCACAGTTAGCTCGCGCTTCAAACCACTCGTAAAGATGAAAACATTGATATCTATATTTAACTGAACCATTCACTATGCGTTACCTGAGAGGTGCTTCTAACGTAGGCATTTTAATCAGATTCGTATTATATAAGTAAGGGTCCTTAGACAAATATTTAATGAATCCATGATCAAACATATTTATCGTAATGACAGTCTTTTGAACGAAATTACTTAATAGAAGACTGAAAATGGGAACAAAATAAATACTGATGAATATGAACAAAATTAGGTATTATAAAACATTAAAAAATAAAAACCTTTAAGCAAAAGTTTCTTCGAAAGTTAAAAAATTACTTTTCCAAAATGAGTGCTGCTAACTCTTCGTTAAATACCTAACTTATCGTCCCATCCGATTCTCCTGCGTGCTTCACCCTCAGCCGGGCCTGTGAAATTTCACGTTAGACATTACCAAGTCAGAACTATAATTCAACTGGTCGCATGAATTTGAAATGCTGTGCATAAAATAAGTACCCTAAATAATAATAATAATAAATAAAAATAATAATATATAATATAATAATAATACATGAATAATAATAATAATCATAATATTTCCACAGTCTTTTCCTTCCTATACCACATTTATAATAATCCAAATGAATCCTCTAATTAAGTCCTGCTACTTTCAAGCTTTCAAAATAACCTTTTAGTGGCATAGACGTTCAGTGGAGAATATAAAATAATTTCACATCCTTTACAACTTCTTCTTTCATCTTCTTTCTTCCTAATACCCAGTGATACCTAATACGTTCATTTCCGAATCTACCATTTCTCTCCCCATTTAATTTTATGAGTGCAATACCTTTGTCTTTACCTTATAACTGCTATTAATTCTCCCTATTACTACTCAAACAATGGTATCATTTTTTGTTTACCTAGCAAATAAATTAATCACATTTTTAAAATTTCTCATTTAACTTTTTCGAAATTTTGACATTATCCTTACACAATGAACTAAAATTAATATATATAAATTAAATGCAGTTATTTAGTCCCTTTGTGGCTATTTTGTGTAAGAAATTGCCTTCACTTACTTGGCCAGATTGACGAAAACAAGAAAATGTCAAAGGAATTCAGTATCCTTTGGACAAGGTACTCGGCAGGGGTCAAGCTCATAAAGATCACACCATCGACCAGGATACGATGTCTGTGAGAAGCGTATTGTCGAGTAACTGAGCGTATCAACCTCTTTTACGTCTCTCGCATTTTAAATCAAAATGTGGAAAAAACATAATAAGTCAACAGAATCCAGAGTAATAGCTACTATATTCCCTCCCCCACCCATATGGAGAACAATCAGAACTGAGGCTATGATGGTGATGATTCAAATAACATGGTAACGAATCTCGTATATAATTAAACTAAGGAGGGACCGAGCCACTCAAAATATATTTTTTTAACCGGGTATAATTAAAAATGATGGTAAAACGTTTTTGATTCAATAAACAATATGAATCGTAGGTTTGTCGTGTTCGTCAGAGTATTAAACTAACGATCATAAAAGTATCATTTTAATATTATAACCAACCTATTGTCTACCTCCGGCGCGTCATGAGAATCTGGAGGGTCATCAGCATTAGATCCCTCAACGACTATTGACGGGTGCCTTGTGCCGTGTGATAAACTGTTCTGAACATATTCGGAATCTGTATTGTCTTCAACATCTGCGTCACTAGTTTCTGAAATAAACAAAATTATAATAAGTTTACGAAAAGAATAATAAAATAGAAAACTAACATAGTAAATTTATCCCAACTTTGGTTAATTTTTTTTATAGTAATTGCCAAAATAACACAAGAGAAGCCAAATCAAAGAGAATCTTTGCCAACAGTCTTCAACCGATGAGTCGACAGGATCCTTTATCATCTTAATATAATCATTAATATTGCAGTTATCTTAAACAAAAATTTTCTCTTCTATAAATATTTAAGATCTTCCTTATGGTTAATTACCACCTCTATATGAATTTCAAGAACTCTCAATCAATTGCATTAGAAGTAAACAAATTGTCAATTTGGCAAAAGTACCATACACCTATTTCCTATTTCCTATTTCTTATATTCTGTTTCCTATTTTCATTAAATTTACCATTATTCTGATTGATTGTATTAGTCAAACCCTAGTTCTATTTTTTGATTTTTTGAGGGACAAAAAGGAATTCGCTTCAATTCTTCTACAATAAAATATTTGGGTTACAACCATAGTTTGTTTTAGTTTTTAGTGCCTTTTGCCTTTCTAGCGGTGGGTCGGGTTAGCTCATATGATTATTTATTCCCTATAACTTTAAAGAACCCCTATCTAAAGCTTTGGAATTTAACTCATTTCTGCATTTTTCCCTCCTACATACCTTCATATAGCTCCACTTTGATGTCATTTGTTTTACAAGGTTTGCACATTTCTAAATCTGCATTATTCATGACTCGTATACTAAAGACTAAGTTTCTGAAGTGTTTTAAATTATTTTATGTAATTTAACGAAATGATACTTCTACGGTTGTCTTTCTTTACATCCAAATAATATAGAGTTATTTACTTGGCTCTTTTCATCAATCTCTGCTCAACATTAAAATTCACATTTCTGTTCTCTAATTTCCGCATTTCAAAATTCTTTTCAGTTCTCCATTTTCCAGTCCTATCAATAAGTTATCCTACCTTAACCAAAGCAGTCACCTAATTCTAGAAAGTCATCATATTTTCTCTACCAAAGATAAATAAAAAAATTCCCCCTTTTATTCCTAAAAATTATCACCCCTGAAAACACTGATCAAAATCATCCAAATGAACTATGTAGAACTGCTTGTTATCTTTTCATAGACCATGTCTACTGAAACAAGGGATAATAATAATAATAAATATTATATATAAAATAATAATAATAATATAATAATAATACATAATAATAAAATAATATAATAAATAATTAAATAATAATAAAATTATAACTACCATCCTTTGCCCAGATTGGGGTGTGTATTGTGTACTGAGCTAGCAGACACGCGGAAGCAGAAATAGTAATAGAAAATTCAAATTATCTTTGTAAAGGAGTCTTACATTCTTCAACTATAATTCCTCAATAATAATAATAATAATAATAATAATAATAATAATAATAATAATAATAATAATAATAATAATAATAATAATAATAATAATAATAATAATATTTTATAAACTTACCCGAAATTTCTTATTTTTGGATTACATTGCTTTGAAAACATCACTTTCTGTTCATTAGTTTTCTGTTTCATCGCAGTTTCAGCATTGCTTAGTCTTCCTCCTTCTCTCTTCTTCTCCTTTTCCTCTTCCTCCTCTTCCTCTTCTTCCTCATCCTCATCCTCTTCATCCTCAACTTCTTCTTCTTTCTTTTCTGCATCCAATTTTTTGGATCGTCTCAAAGAATAAAAACTTTCATCATCTTCTTCATCATCCTGATCATATTCTTGTTCTTCATCGGTTTCCTCTTCGAGTTCACTTCCTCTCTCTTCCTTCTTCATGGCATTCCTAGCTTCCATTAACAATTTGAACTTGGGACTTTCTCCTTTCTTTTTTCCATTCATCTTCCTCGATTCCCTTTCTTCTCGATTTCTCCTTTCCGTTTCTTCTTTTCAGTGCCATTTATGCCCAGCTCTTCAAATCGCTTGGCTGCCAGCATGACTTCTTCTTTTCGTCAGGTGCTCCTCTGCGGGCCTGTTTACCTCCCCACTTTTTTCGCACACGATCTTTCACCTGATTGATTTTAACTCTATCCATCTCATATGTCGATGATTCTGACCTTATCATCTTTCTCAACTCATCACCTTGTTCTTACCTTCTAGAATTGCCTTCGTTCTTCTGATTTTGTTTGAAGCGATCTAGACCATTGGCTACAATAAACATGTAAGCTTCAGAAAATTAAATCTTTAAAACCTCAAACATCTACAAATCTCTCTAAGACACTTAACTTTTCTCTATCTCTTTCTTCGACGGTCTCTCTCATCTCTCCTAAGCTGACAATATAAAACATACTCTGGCCTTAAATATGTAAAACAAAATGTTTTGAAAACCCTCAAATCACAGTGGCTGCTAGGGCGGCCTCAAAGAAACTGGGGAGTTCTGTTTAGAGTGCGAGATCTTTTTTTCTTTTTCAGTTACCCCACCTATACAAGGGTCTCATCCGCCCTTGTATGGAGTACTGCTCTCATATCTGGTGGGGGGCGGGG
>JABUQX010091171.1:27500-58151 GCA_015478945.1 Trachelipus rathkii
GAGAAGGACTAGTGGTGAAACATATGGTCAAGTGTGTTCAAGAATTGGTTGAAGCATCCGAATGTGTGTGGGTTCTTTAATTAGCTGCTCCAGATCGTTGAGAATGCTGAATGATTCGGCCTCCTCCCCTAAATCAGTATGAGAGGACCCCAACCATTCAGTGTTGTGTACATTGAAATCCCTTAAATAGAGGACTCCAGTATTTTGAGTAAGAAGATATAACAGACTCGTGAGAAGTAGTAAGATATTCAAAAATCAGGTAGGCGTGAAAAATCTGTTCTGTTAGGGAGAACAGTAGCAGAAGCACAAGATTATATATATATATATATAGATATATATTTATATATATATATATATATATATATATAGGTATATATATATATATATATATATATACATATATATATATATATATATATATATATAGCTATATATATATATATATATATTATATATATATATATATATTATATATATATTATTATTATTATTATTATTATATATATTATATATTATTACATATTGAGTTTATATATATATATATATTATTATATATTATATTATATATTATTACATTTTATTACATAGGAATATACATATTCTTATTACACCATATATATATATATACCATATATATATATATATAGCATATATGCTATGAAATATTATATTATATATATATATATATATATATATATATATATATTATATATATATATATATATATATATATATATATATATTATATATATATATATATATATATATATATATATATCGGGTATATATATATATAAACAGCACATATGTTTTGCTCAATTTACAAAATGAATATCAATAAATTTAAAAATATGTTCACTGCTGAGAATAATAATTCTATCTCAAAAACATTAGAAAGAATTAAAAAAAAACAAAAAAAACGAAGAACAAAATATGAGCATTTGAGCATGGCAATAAAAAAAAAGAACACACCCAATAAAATCCATTAAAAAAAACTCTCCTAAAAAAAACACCAGTTTATATTTTATAATCTTGACAAGAACAATCTTGCAATTAATAATAGAATTTAATAATTATTAATTATATACTTATATATATAATTATATAATTAATTATATAATTATATATATATAGGTTCCTATTTATTATCACCATAATGATTTTGCACTTGTGACTGTAATATAACATAATTAACATATCCAGAAATGAAATTACAATGAGAGCATTTATTCCCTTTAAAAATAAGACCTAAATTCCTTTTATTATTATATAACAAGTAATAAATAGCCAAATTAAAATTCATTTCTTAATTCTCTGTTGACCCTGAGCTTGCTGGACAGCAATAAATTGTCACAAAAAAAAAAAAATTATAAATCCTCTCTGTAAGTTTATCATCTCATCATAACGGTATATTGATGTTTTCGAGAATGGTGTGTCTATCTCTCATGCAGATTTTAGGAAGAAAAATCTAGAAAACATCTAGGAAGAAACTCCTTCTACGAAAAAACTTCTAGGAAAGATCCCCATTCTGGAATAGGGCCCATGAGGATATTAGAAAGAAATTTATAGTAAAGATCCCCCTCCTAACATAAGGCAATGCCAATGAAGTGCAAACTTACTTTGAAAAAATATATATTTTTAAAAGCTTCTACTAACTGGGAGGATTCATGTTTTCAATAATATTTTTGTCAAACATATGAACAGAGAAGATGATATCGAGTCTCTCAGAAATAAAGTGGATATAAAGTTATAAACGAATTCACATTATATACAAAATTACTTAAGTAATTTAATAAATACAAATAAACATTCATATTATATACAAAATTACTTAAGTAATTTAATATGTAATCCAACTTTATAATTTCAAATATATTACTTGCTGACTTCTATATCTTATGACAGGATATTTAAAATGTCGATGACATTTTTGCAAGAAAAAAAAGATTTCATATTCGATTCCAAGCTCTTAAATTGGAGTCAGAAAGCATAACAAAAAAAACAAGATCTATACCATTCAAGAGTTAGCAGTGTTTTTGGAAGATTGGGAAGAACTTTCTTTTCCTGACATCGAGGATCCAGTTAGGGTATCTTATCAAATTCTTGATTACTTTTCAGAACTTGATTCACATACTGTTAGTTGGATTTTAGTTGGATAGTGAATTCCATCAACTGTGAAAATGCTGATATGCCAGAAGAGTCTGAAATATTTTGTTGCAGTACTTCTTAATATTCTCCCCAATGCATTGAATCCAGAACAAAGCGGAGCTGTCAGTTTTTTTTTTTTTTTTAAATTGCACATGAGGGGGTGGAAAAATATGATTACCATTTGTAACAACATATCTTTACAAACGAGTATTTTCCATTCCTATTAACTTCAATGAAACTGAAGCACGAACTTTTCAATGAAATTTTTTTATTCCTTAATAATTTTATTAATTTTTTTCTTACTATTTTCATATTTCATGCTGATTATTTTTCAATTAATTATTTTGCTAATTTTGTGTTTTTATTTTCAAAGCTGATTAATTGAGGATACTAAATATGGTACCCTACTTTTCAGCTTATATAACTGTATTATCTATACAAATATATCCAATGAACTATTTTGAATTTGAGTGCTTCGTGTTTTGTTTTCTGCATACAGTTGAATTTTAAGAAAAAATATTTGCCTAGCATATCCTACAATTTTAAAAGAAATCAGTTTGTTATTTTCTCACTTTCAAATTTATGTTGTACACAAACATATTTTGGGGAAATACCCAAGAAAGTTCCATACCACTATTTTAGAAAATTAAAGTAAATGCTACAGTAAAACTGAGTAGCTCTAAAATATATAATTCTCATTTATATTATCTACCATAGGTCTAAAGAATCGCAAATAATGTATATATGAGTAGTTTAGGTTATTGGATTTTGGATATTAAGTTTTCAGGAATTTCAAAATCTATATATATAAGGTTACATATATATATATATATATATATTATTATTATTACTGTTATTGCGCTGCTGGCTACATAAGGCTACTGTTTATATTAATCATGTTATTATTATTACTGTTGGCTGCTGGCTAGCATGGCTGGTTGTTATGCTGTTATTGAAGAAGCATATTGCTGCTGAGCACATATATAGTATGATATTACTGCTGCTGTTGGTTATTGTTGGCTGTTATGCTGGCTATTGCTGGCTACAAGGCTATTGTATTATTGTTAAGGTTATTATTACATATACATTATTATTAAGTTATATATATATAAGATATATATACACATATATACATATATTATTATTATTATTATATACATACATATATTACTACATATTACATACACATATATTATATATATATATATATCGTATATAAATAAAATCTTTCCCTACTACTATCATTATCTTGCGTTTCTGCTACTGCTCCCCTAATGGAACAGATTTTCATATTCTTTTTTGACTATCTTACTACTTCTCATGATCATCGTTTCTCATCCAAAAGCTGAGGTCCTCTACTTAGGGTGATGGGGAGGAGGTCAAAACATTCAGCATTCTCAACGATCTGGAACAGTTAATTGCTGAAAGCCACACATATCTAGATCGTCCTAACCAATTCTTTAATACGCTTGACTTATGTTTCACCACTACACCTCATTATAAATACACCATTCATACAACAATTGGTAACTCTGACCACAATCTTATAGCTCTTAACTATAATACTTTTTCTCCAGCAGCTCCTCCATAGAATAAACGTAATTTCTGGCACTTTAATCGGGCTAATTAGCATTGCGTTGTTTTTTGGTTAACTACTCTTGAATGAATCCTGTTTTGACTCTGGGGATGCTTCTTCGGTCGCCGCTGAAAAGGGGGGCCGTAATCACTGATGGATGAGCAGGTTCATTCCATCTTCGACCAAATCTTTTCTTCTGGTAAATCCATGTTCGATGGAGTTTCACTCGCGGCCATTCAGGAGAGAGACATTGCATATCGGCATGGAAAAACTCTGTTCCCTATCACTCTTACTAATTTTTCCTTCTGCTAGGAATAATTGTAGGATATTATTCATCAGGTTGCTGCAAAGCTTTCACTAGAAAGAAAGTGTGTGGGACAACCCGTTTGGTTCTCCTACTGATGTACTTTTCTGACCCCTTGCCAAAGCATCTTTAATAAACTTATGTAAATCTGCTCTTCCTCCTCTTATTCCGCTCTGAGGGTTCTGTTGCTAACTCTCCTTCTGATAAGGCCAATCTTCTCGGACTCCTTTTTTCATCTCATTCTACCCTGGACGATTCTGGGATCCTCCTCCTACTCCTACTCCCTTCAGGTTTCCAATACCTTACCTGTACTACACATGATCATGCATGGGAACCTGAGTTCTATGAACGTGCTAGGAAGGCTAGTGTCCGCTGGCATTCCCCTCCCTGTGTTTTGTGTTTTGAGGGGAGAAAGCCTCCGAACTGGACGCCTGTCCTCGTTCAACTCTACCCCCTATGTCTTACTAATACTTTCTCAGTGCTGGAAGCACGCATATGTCTAACCGATCCCGAAAAAGGTAGCCACTCTGATCCTTCAAACTATCGCCCTATGCTCTCACTTGTATTCTATCTAAATCTTTGAAAATCTTCTAACTCTCATTTCCTGGGATTATCTGGAGTCTCATTCCCTTCATTCAGATCACCAGTATGGCTTTCGTTACTCAAGGTCAACTGGTGACATACTTTCCTATCTAACTGATTTATGGTCTTCTGCCCTAGGGACCATGGAGTCTGGCATGGTGGCCCTTGACATATCCTGCTAAAGGCCTTTGAAAGGCTTCTGGCAATGCATCTCTGCCTTCAAGCTCCCTTCCTTGGGTTTCCTCCTTCTTGCTTATTCTTGTCTAGTTTTCTCTGATCGCTCCATATCATCGGCACTTGTTGATGGAGCGTCCTCTTCCTCCTTCCTGTTAACTGTGGTGTTTGGCAAGGTTCTGCTCTATCTCTGCTCACCTGAGAACTTTGCATTGGGTGTGTTTTTTCAATGTTGCTTTATTTTCCGCCCCCTCCTTGAGAAAGGTGCAGCCCGTGAGTGGTGGCGATCTATGTATATATAAAAAAAAAAAAAAAAAAAAAAGAATTAAAAGAAAAAAAACTACAGCCAAGGTACATGCTACCCACACTACAAGCCTTAAGTTTATTATCGTACTGGTAGCAACATAGTCTCACCTTAATACCTACCAAATTGGCTTAGTCAAAATATACCACATGATGTCCGAACCATCCATACATCTATCCAATCCTTTCTTAAATGTTGCAAGTGAGTCACACTCAACAACTTCCTGTGGCAAACCATTCCACAAAATTAACCACCCTATTAATGAATGAGTGTTTACTTACACCAAGATGGCATGCTTTCTTCCTACCTTTCTTACTGTGTCCCCTGGTCTCCCATCCATGATCTATTACAAAGAATTTATTGGTCTCTGTATTATCAGAAGATGTAAATATCTTGTAGACTTGTATCATGTCCTTCATTAGAAAATTCCTTTCTACAAAAAACATTCATAACTCCCTTCAGCCTCTCCTCATAGCTCTTACCCTCAAAGCCAGAAGTCATCCTTGTTGCTTTACGTTGCACTCTCTCTCCAGCATATCTATGTCTTTTCTTAAATAAGTTTTAATCCTTGCATCCAAACATAGATAAGCCACTTTCTGATTATTGCTTATAATGAGACCTAAATCTTTTTCATGGTTTACAGACTCAAGTCAATCCCCATTCAAATCGTAATTGAAACTTTAATTTGAGTAACCTAAGAGAAGAGCCTTACACTTTTTTACTATTAAAAATCATTTACCAGTTATCTGCATACCCAAGAAGTTTATCAAGGTCATTTTGAATCTTTATACATCCATCATTACTCCTTACTGAGGTAGCTACTTTGATATCATCTGCAAACTTAAAATTAAAAACCTTACATTTAAGTCCCTGATCTAAATATATATGAGGAACAGTAGTGAAATAATAGGAACAATAGTGGTCCCAGCACTGTACCCTGTGGAACACTACTCTTCACTACTTCTCATGATGACTTATTGCCATTTAGTAGTACACACTGTCTTCAATTCCAAACAACTCTTAAATCCAACCATGTACCACTCTACCTATACCACATTGTAATAACTTTGGTATCAGTAAAGCCTTTGATAAGGTTCCCACCATAATTGGGAACCTTATCAAAGGCTTTACTGAAGTCTAATATATATCAACTGGAATTGATCTATTCGGTCAATGCAGTCAGTAATGTATTCCATAAATTCTAAAAGATTTGTCTGAATGATCTACCCTTTCTAAAACCATGCTAGGAGTTATAAAGTATCTTGTTATCATCCAAATGTTTCTTAATGTGACTCTTTAGTAACTTTTTCATAACTTTTACAAATTCTAACTGGCCGATAATTTCCCAAATCTTCCTTACTACCTTTCTTCTAAATAGGCACAACATATGCAGTTTTCCAATTCTCTGGTACAGTACCTCACCAAATGTTATAGATCATCTAAAAATCAAATACAGTGCCTCTGCACTGCTGCTACTACCTTCCTTCAAAATTCTACCATATATACCATCAGGACCTACAGCTTTTTGTGGTCCAGTAAAGATTTAACTTCTTTTACTTCAAATTCAAATTTCTTAACTCTATTTATTACATGCATACCAGAACTAATAGTCTAAACTATTAACAAATATTTTCTAGGTAAACATTGATGCAAAATAAACATTGAAAATGTTAATTCCTTATCTGAACTTCCTATATTTTTATCAATTATAATTGGACAAATTGCAGTATTCTTAAACTTTTAAATTTATAAAAGATAAACTTTTTTGGTTTCTTTTTATTATTCCCTGCTAAATTAATTTCTGTCACTCTCTTTGACTTTTCTTTAGACTAGTTAAGTTTGTTTCAAATTTTCCTATAATTATCTAAATCTTTCTCCCTACTACTATCCTTGAATATTTTAAAAAATCTACGAATTTCATTGATTTTCTCTCTATTCCACTAAGAAGATTTTCTCTTCGCCACCCTATCTGTTATCAACCTTAATAATCTGCACAATATTTTCACTTGGTCTAGAAAACATAATAACACTTTCCTTGGCTATAGTACTTACTGATTTAAGAAAAATTCCCCATTTAAGGATATAGAGGTTAAGGGTAATAAATAGTATATATATATATATCATCTGCACACATATACATCATCATATCATGCTCTATATATATAGGTATATATGAGTATATATATATATATATATATATATATAATTTCATTTTTAACATAGAGGTGTCAAATGTTTATAGCTATTTAACAAATATTATTTTTATTGGTACTTTTAAAAGAATTAGAATACTCTTTGCATATTTTTGCTTTAAAATAAAGAAATGGGTAATAAATTCTTGAATTCAAAACAAAAATACAAGGTAATAAAATAATCTTCAACAATTAAAAAAATTAGAACGCAAATTCTATAAAAGTCGCTTAAATTTTCAGATTAGTTTTTTTAAGGCAATATAAGAACCAATGCAGCTACTTGAAATAGTAAGTTAGATTATCACCTTCAACATGATCAGAATAAATGAAAGGAAGAATAAAATGCATGAATACCATAAAGTTTGTAAATACTTTATTATTATTATTAGTGTGAAATTTGTTTTGTAAAACTGTAAATAAGTTGGATTAAAATGTCTTTTTTAAAAATTTGGTAATTCCTATAGCGTAAAAATTATTTAAAACTTGTATTTCCAATTTTTCTTATTTTTTACTCTTGCAGTATTACGATGTCTAATAGATAGGCTGTTTGAATAACTTAACTATAACAACTATTAATTCAACTACTACAACTATTACAGCAAACAATATAAAAAGGGAAGATACGAAGGGAAAAAACTTGACTGAAAGAAACTTGTTTCATATTCCAACTTCTGAGAGTTATAGTCCCCATTTTCTTTGGTACCTCATTTTTCACACAAAATGCAAACAGGTTAAGAATGTAATCTTATTTATAAGAATAATTTAAATTTTAATTAACTAACTTATTTATGGTATTTATATATTAATTCATTTATTTATTTATTTATTTACAGGGCTTCCTTAACTACATATCAAAGGATAACTCAAATGCTTAAGATTCAGCAACTGTATTTTGAATACCGTATATTCAAGTGATCAATTTCAATCCATTATTTTTGTAACCAAGGTTCAGATTTAATATTAAATAGTCAGGTAATCTAGTAATTTAACAAGATGGATTAAAAATTAGCTAAAATTTCCCAAACAAATTAATAAGAAAGTCATATCATTGTAATTGTATTAATATTATAAAAATATTCCTAGTAGTGTACAGCAATTTTAAGACAAAGATATACAGTAAATTCTCTTACATAAAGTTTAGTTATTAAAGGATGACACAAAATTAGCTCATCCTAAAAATGTTCAATACCTTGCCTAATGTATTGTATGTATGTGATACATTAATTAAAGTTATATCCCACTTTGAGCCTATTTAACTAATTTTCTTAACTATAACAAACTTTATTTCATTCATTCTTATAAAATAAATAAATAATAAAAATATTCACTCTCTTTTTATTAATATACTTATGAGAGACATCAAATATCCGATAATCAAACTGAAATTAATGCTAGATGCAGGTACAGGATACAGATACTCCTCATTTGTGTGAATCTATATGAACATACAAAATGGCAGAGAAAAATAAATTGCACAAGATAGAAGTGAAGGTGAAGAAATTAATGGGAGGAATATTTAACTTATAGTTCCTACCAATAATAATAATAGAAATAATACACAAATAACATAGTAAATAATACACATTTTTGTATCTCACTTCCTTGATCTAGAATAAAGACTATAAAGACTGTAAAGTCACTTCTAAACTAAAAATATACATAAGAAATATATATATTTTCAATGGATTGACAAACCCTAGGCCTATTTAATATAGGTTGAGATATGTATAGCTGGGATAAATAATCTTCAGCCATTGTCTATTCATATTTTAAGATTATAAAAGACTTCAAATGTATTATTAAATGCAGAACTAAAAATAATAAATAAAATTAGGGTATTTTTAATAACTCCTAGAAATATACTAATGCTGATATAACATAGGCCTACCCATGTACCGGTATATCAAATGTCTGGAAGAAAAAGTTTATTTTATGAAGTTAATTAGGGTTCAGGACTGCAGAGGCATAAAGTTTTCATGGAGCCAGGGCTGGAGCAAAAATAATTTTTGAGGTGACGCTGAAGTCAGTGCTGCACGATTTTAAATGATGGAGCCGGATAATTTTAAATTTGATGGGAGTCGGATCCAGAGTTCAGTATTTTAAAATGAAGCTGAAGTTAGAGCTGGCAAAAATATTATCAACTCTGCAGCCCAGGTTCAAATACCATTGTTTATGATTCCTTGTGGTTCTAAAGAATTTTTAACCTTTAAATGAATAGACTCAAACCCTCAAAAATAGCCTATTGATACTAAAAGAAAAACATGACCATATAAAACCATTTATATTTAAAATACCATCCACATATTTGTGGTTAATCAATGGCAAATTATTAACAAACTGCAGAGATATGAAAACTCAGAAAACTATAAAAAATTTCAAATTAATCATTAAAACTTATTATTATTATGTTGCTTTGAATGACTAGAAATTTTAACAACTGAAGTAAGCACTGCAATTCTAAAGAAAATTAAACACTTGTACCTAAACTAACATATGACATTTTGATATTATCTGCCAGCATAGTCTGCGATTAAAAAGGCACAGACTAATAGTACCAAAAGATGAGTCTCAGCTGTGATGAAGTAAAGCTCATCACACACCAGAGTATCTCAGGTATTAAATGATGAACAGATAACGATATTATCCACATTTTCAGCTTAAAATCTTTTTTTTTTTTTTTTAAATTTAAAGTTTTACCCCACAGGCAATGCCCAATTCTAAGAAGGGAACTGCTTAAAGTAATTTCTACCAAGGATTCAGATGATGGATCGAACCCAAGCCCCTTGCCTTGCGACTTTGTCACTCTACCAATTGTGGCATACAGTCCCCACTAACAGACATAACCAAAAATCTTAAGATACCAAAATATATATTTAGCACTAAAGCTCCCTCACAATATATTACTATATATCGCGTATATAGTAACAGTATATAGCTCTTTTCAAATGGTTATTAGAAAGAACTTATGACAACATTCACATTTATAACCCGATTATTTTATTTGTACGAGTTTTTGCCTATTCTTATTATAATGATTTGCAAGGAATATTTTTACATTTTTAAATCTTCAATGGTCAAAAAATGGCAGAAGTTTCATTGTCTTTCTTATGGATATTAGCCCTTATAAAAAACATATATTTTTTTCCCTTAAATCAATACCTAAATCCTTAAATGGTTGTTTTTAAAAGTATGATGGTAAATAGGAACATAAAACTTTTATTTAGATATTAAATTCTGTTTAGGTTAAATGTTAAAAAAATTTATAGTCAAAAAAATAAAATAGTTTCAATTATATGAAAAAAATTATAAATAAATATTTTCATGAAAATTTTAAGGAAGCCTTGTACGTAGGTTAGTACATGGAAAAACTGTACCAACCTTCCTGGAAAATTAATATCTGCCTTTCAAAAATCTATTAGTCATGAAAGGTTTTTTTAAGACTCTTAAACAGCTTGCATCAGTACCATATACATAGTTTTATTTCAATACAAAGAATTTTTATAGAGGTCTAAATACCATAGTATATTATAATAAATGTACCGTAACTTGCAGCAATATTTAATCTCCATATATATATATATTAGATATATAATTTTTCAGAGCAAAATGCAAAGTTTAAGAAAAAGCAATATCAAACAGGAAAAGAAAGGAGTTTAAATAATCATATATATAACAGATAGCGTCCAAAGTACTGCATCACATTCTCATTTCCATACAAACAAAGTACAGTAGCTAATTTATTGATCATAATAGATTGAATAAAAGGCTGGTAATCTCAGGACCTTTTGACTTTGAAAAAAGAATGAAACAGTATATATCGGGTATTCCCATATATTGAATAGACTTAATAAAATTATCAGAACCTGTATAGGAAAAGCATTCCAAATCCCAATTAATCATATAACTAAAATAAATCCCAAATTTTAAGGAATACCCAAGAAAGTATAAAATAGGGCTTGAGGAATCTTTATCTGTTTAGCAAAATTTTTCTACATTCCCAAAACAAGTCTAAACTTTTATCCCAACCTAGATACCAACTAGTGTCAAGGTCAAAGCTAGATAATTTTTGAGGGAGAGCAGGTTAGGAATATTTTATACATATGATATTTTTCAATATATATATATATATATATATATATATATATATATATATATATATATATATATTAATATATATAGAATATATTATTATATATATATATATATTATATATATATATTATATATAGCTACTGTATATATATATATATATATTTATAATATATATATATAACTATATGATATATATATATATATACTATTATATATATATATATATATATATATAATATATATATATATATATATATATATATATATATATATATACGGTATATATATATAATGACTAAAGAGTGAGAGAAAAAGAAAGGAACATGTTCAAATTAACATCATTGGATTTAAAGTCACATCCCAAAAATTAAAATATTATTTTGCTAGATCATAACATTACAAGTCCCATCAAAATGAGACAAAAAATAGGGAACCACAGGCTGTGCATCTGTTTTATACCTCAATCAGTTGTGATTTACCAGTTTTCAATATAATTTTTACCTTTGCCTTATTTTTAGATTGTTATTTCTTTGTCACCCTCGCTTAATTAGATTTTGTGGGCATCAGAGACCAACATATCTACGTCTAAAGCTAAATAAATCAAACCTTTTTACTTTGAAATCAAAATGCATAGTGGGCTATTTACGATGCAAATATATAGCATATTTTATTTAAATTTATATCATCTACATTTTTTAAAAAGTTTGTGAGATGTTTTATATGACCGCAAAGACTAGGATATATCTTTTTCACAAGTAATAATGATATGAAGTTTTTTGGGGGATTCCCTAATATATATTTATATATATGGTTAAGAAATTATCTGAAGGCTCATAAAACCGCACCCACCCCAAACCCCTGTCAGCGCTTGCAAATGCGAGATTTTGATTGAAAAATAACTACAACATTGTAGCTTTGTAATTCCCCAAACTTCCTTTATATATTACCCTTACAAAAAATAATTAAATACTGGAATATTAATAATAATAATAATAATAATAATAATAATAATAATAATAATAATAATAATAATAATAATAATACTTGGTTTATAAATTAGACGCAATAATAATACCCCTCCAGTGAGTGTTCATGATATTTGTAAGAAATAAAAAAAAAAACTTTACTTCAACTGCTATTACTACTACTAATAATAATTAGCTACTAATAATTATAATAATTTTTCAATAGCAATTTAAGCTGCAAACAATAATTAAGTAATAACACTAGTATTTCACCTACTACTACTATTACTACTACTACTAATAATAATAATAATAATACTCCTTGCCTACCTTTTTCATAATGCCGGTTTTACGCTTGGAGAAGGTAGTGTATCTCCTAAGTTTGTTATCAATAAATTCCATTTTTATTTTAACCCTTCCTTTAGTCTTTTTTCCATTGGGCAAGACGTTCTGTTTTTGCTGGTGATGTTGGCTGTTATTTTGGTGGTGATGTTGATGGTCTTCTGATGTTGGTTTGGTGGTGTTTTAAACCACTACCTCGTTTAGATTATTTCCTCTGTCCCGCTAAGCTTTTCCGTGCCTGCATTTCTCTCTGCCCTAATTTCATCACGCCCACATTGCAACCATGCTGTTCACATAGAACCCATGTTTCTTCATTTTATCTCCTTATCTTATATTCGACGTGAACAACTCTATTTCCTCACCGCGACTCTGTTAATCGCCGTTCGCACACGCAGAACAAGGAGTCGCCATTACCATCACTTCGCCGTTGTTCCCTCTCTATTAACTATGATATGTTGTATAACATACGCATTTTTACAGCAAAATAAACAACACATTACTGGCCCTCTTAACTGTCACAAATATGGTACTCGCTACCTCTGAGAGAGTCTACACTCATACCAGTGCGTAATCCTCCTTCACATTTTCTCTTTACATGGATCGATCCCACCTTGTTCTACCCTTGCTCGTTGACAAGCCCATTCCTTCTCGATGCTCAAGTCCCGCGTCATGGGCAGTTCGCTCTATCGTAAGAGCTCGTTCGTCCTCCTACCACAACTGCTGGAAGGTTTGTTGTATTTGCCTTCTGGACAAAAGCATCAGTGTCAAATTATTAAAATGTCATGGGAATTTGCGTCCATAATTGTTATGCGGGAATTCTCTCTCATTATTTTTTCTTCTCTCTTTCCCTAATCGTTCCTTCTCTCTCCCTACCCTCTTAATCTAAGCATATGCAATCACCCTTTCCTGTAAGTGATGGTGAAAGTGTGAGATAAAGAATAACAGACGAGAGGGTCCCCTATCCCTGATACCCGTGCGCCCTCCTGAACTACCAAGTTATAACATCATACGTACATTCTTTGCCCCTTAACAACTTTCCCTATTCTTATATATGATTAATCCGACAACATTGCAAACATAAGTTGGTCAATCCAAACATTTTTTCGCCCAAATCTCTGACCGTCCCTTGGTTATGCACATACAGCATCTCCTTGTCACCCTTAGCTTCTTCTCTCCCAATGAGTTTACTAGTGTCTTAATTGTATATCGGCACTCTTTGGTTTCGTTTTGACTCCAGCCAAGTATTACCCATTAATCACATGTTCTTTCGTAATCAACAACCTCACACACCTCTTTTACTTAACATTTCTAACTCGAGGACTCCCCCACTTTTTCTCTCTCAATGTCATCATATTCCCATTATCCTTTCCCTCTCCTAACCATTAACTCTCCATACACCCTGTGACTTTGTACATCCCGCAAAATGCGTATCACTCTGTGACCTAAATTCATCTGACTCTTACTCCGTCAATCGTCCCTATCTCTTAACGCACTCTCAGCACCATCGCATTCAAATCTCCTAATACACAAATTTTATCATTTACCCCGAAACTTTCTTCCCCCAAACATTCAAATTCAACTCACTCAAAAATCTTTCTCTCTCCTCCTCCCTCGCTCCTTTACTGGTTGCATACGACGCGCATATTAAAAACCCAACATTTCCCTCTCCCCAAATTTTTTTCATTTTCACCCATCGGAGATTCACATTTGTATTTCTAAGGTCCCCTATCCCTGAACTCCATACGCTACTCTTAGCAACTATCGTCTTTTTCCGATGACCATTTCCGCCACAACTCTTTTCTCTAACTATTTCCTACGCCTTCCCTCGCCCTCACTGCTCTCGTTTCACAGCCATTAACCCTGCCACACGAACTATCCATTATCCCCTTAAATGTTGAGCGCAAAAGAGTAACAAATTCCTCCTTTACATACAATGCGTTGTTCTTTCAGCCAGTTGTATGTAGTGTTCTGTCACGGCGTCCGTAGCATAATCTCCAAGTTAAATTCCTCTTAGTCTTTTGCCGAGAACATTAGCCTCACTCATCTCTTTCGCTCTTCTATTCTAAAAATCTCTAACCATTTTTAGTATTGCCCTCTCAACATTTTGCTGCGGGACAGAGCCGACGATAACTCGGAACATATTCACTTAATCTACACTTGTTAACGCCATCCCGTTCAGCAAACTGCTTTACCTCGGCCCCATACTACGTTTAGTCTTCAGCTGGAATTCAGACCCGCTTTTATATCTCCGTTGCCACTGTACTTAGATACTCCTATGTTATTTTCTCACCATCTTTGCATTTCTTTACTATAGTTCCAAATCAGTTTCTCGCCAACCAATTACCACTTGCCTTCGGGCTTGGCATGTAGATTTCGCTGACCCTTTAACAGCTTCCATGATGGGTGCAGCATTTCAACACCATCCATCTGCCACGCTGTAGTAATGATCTTCTTGAATCATGAGGTGAATGCCCTACTACTAATAGCCTGGGGCCTCGAGAGGGCACTCTATCCTCCTAATTTCAGAGCCACTCGAAATGCATCATATACGCTCTCAATATACTACCCATGAACCGAGTGACCATGGCTCAAAAAAACCGCAACAATCGGTAGAGCCAATCTACAAGAAAGGAAATCCTAAATCTAATATTCTACAGAAATACTAGAGTATTCTCATCTAATGAATTATTATAGATAATTTAAATGATCCTTAAGGAAGATTCCCCTGAATTTCTCGATAGGTGTTTGAGAGAGGATATTACATTAGAGCATATTCGACGAAATTAATACTGCAGTGAATAGGAATCAGTTCTTTGTACTACTCATATTGAAGCACAAACTCCCTCTTCTTTTCCTCAAGCTAGTTATCTGAAATCTATTCTATTATGGCAAAGAGTTAACAGAAATCACTATTGATCCTGTCAACTTGTTTCAATTATCTGTGTTCTTGAGAGTGAATACCATCTCTTCCAGAGTACAGCGTCAATTTGCTTTTTTTATATAATACTAATTTCTTCAGTCTTGCTTGACCTTTTTTATTCATTTCCTCGATCGTTAGAATAACTGTCTGCGCAACACCTATGAGTATCGTAATGTGTTTATTCTTTTTTCAATATGTGAATTATATTTTATCCTTATCTGGAATTATAAGTTTTTGTAACTCCTACTTAAGGCCTTGTGAGGAGAAATTTCTTTTATTTACTTAACTCCTAAATACAAAGTAGAAAGCCTCAGTAAATTTCTTGAGGGAAAGAAAACGGTAGAGTGCCTAGAAAGTGAATGCACTTGATTTTGTAGTAACACACATCTTGACAACTTGTATAAAATTATTATATTACCAGAATGCTACTTCAGTTACTTTTACTAAGTGCGCACTCTTGAGATCCTTTAGATCTTGAATATTAGGTCTCTTTACAGTAAAATATTTTTACGAAGGGCGCAAAAAAAGACCCATATCAAATAACAACTCCATTAAACAGTAGGTTCCAAACACCGCACTTTATATTATAAAGTGGAAGAATTAAATTGTGCCTACGGTTTTAAGGCTGTTCACATCAAGTTGAATAATTATCCATACTAAATAATATAGAGTTTCTATATATATCCATTATTATATCTTATGCTTCAATGCAAATTTTTATTAGAAATATAATCACTAAAATAATAATTTATTTTTCTCACATTTTATGAAAATATATATTAAATTTATTCTCCGCGGATAGGAAATATATGATCAATAAAAGTATAATTTCCTTTACCTCACCGGTACTCTCAGATGAAACTAATTTTTTTCTCGTACGGTTCTGGTTTCTTGCACTTTGAGCTCAAGAATTTCCGCAGCTGTAGGCTAGTTTTCCCTTTTCTATCTCTTTTGTCACTAAGCAATAACTGAGACATCGTGTTATCGATACTTACACAAGGTATCAAGAGAGTGAGTGAGCCATTATGTAGATACTCTAGCTATTAATATACTAGTATTATAGTTTTATATATATATGAGTAAATACACATAAAAGGTTATACAAAAATTTATCTATGATGATATAGCAAATCTGTAATAAATATTAAATATATATAGTATCGAGTTAGATACACTATACACCACATACCTGTAATTTAACAAAACATAACTAATATATCTTATAAATCATTATTATATATATTTTTATATATTATTTTAATATTTTATATTAATACTAATTTAATGATAATTTAATTTACTTTTCTAAAAAAGAAAAATGTTATAATATTATATATATTATATTATATAGATTATTGATGATACTTTTCTCCCCTAGAGCGTACTCGAGTATATTGGGCACAAGCACAAAAAAAACTATAAAAATTTCAGAAATTAGAGTTACCAAATGAAAATACATGTTCTCTATGTTATGCAATTGTCATATATTCCTCCTGTCCCCGCAGAAGTATCATAATATGCATTATATACTTCTTTATTTACGTGCATTACCACGACACTCTATCATGAAAATATAGAATGATAGATAACTTGGTGAGAAAGATCAGTATACCAAGTTTTTTTTTTTTTTCGTAACTGTTCCCTTAAATTATTTTATTTGGGGAGATTAAAACGCCTTTCCCTAAAAAATTTGTTTCTTTTAAACCTTAACCATTGATGACCTCGCTTTACCATTAAATTGGTCATTTTGAAATTTTTTTATTATTATTTTATTTATATACAATTCATGATACATTATATATATATATATTATATATATTTTATATATATATATTATATATATATACTTATATATATATATTATATTATATATATATATATTATTATTAGGGCTATGAGTTACCTTATATACTATATCTGTTAGGCATAAGTTTGGTTAGGTCATATATATATTATATATATTATAATATTATTATATATGATATATATTAGCTAATGGGCAAAACATCGATATTATTTAATCGGAAAAATATATTAAAGAAAGGTAAATGTTTTCTTACGTTTTGCGAAAGCTTTATCTGTTATGCTTTACAAGGAATATTTACCGTTGATTGCTATTTCTGGTGCATGTTTAGCAACAACTTAAAAAAAAGAAGAAATTGAAAAAAGGGGGTTTTTCGCTAGGTAAAAACCAGAAAATAGAGTATGTGTTATGTGTGCCAATTACGAGTCCTCATAATTCCTCAATTTAAAATGTAATACTTCACTATATTCTGAACAAATTTTATTAAAACACAATGAAAATTAATAAGAAAGTGCAAAAACTGTTCTACAAGAAATAATCTAAAAATATGCCTCCAATTTTCATTTAAAAAAAAAAAAAATCAGTTTATATATATATATATTCTCAATAATTCTATATATATATATATATATATGCAATATATTAGTTCATCTAAACGTTGCATAGAAATAGTAATGATAATAACCTATATATATACTATATATATATATATATAACTTTAATATATTTTTTAGCTATACTTAATCTATTACATTATCTTATATAATAGCTATATTATCATCATCGCGCATAACGTGCAAGGTTAAGTTTTACTTTTGTTTTATTAGTGATAAAACTTGAGAGGCATGAAGAAAGGAAGGATCAATATCTTTCTAGAGAAGAAGAAAAAAAAGTCTAGCAGTCTAAACAAAGCCCAGCGCATTCGTCCTATTATTTAAAAGAAAAAAAAGTATATTTACAAAAGGTTGGTCAAATGTGTTCAATTTGTTAATTATCATAAAACTATATAAAAATTGCAATTTTTCATCTTTATAATGATAAAGACGCCTGAAGGAGTTTAGCCTATATACAGATTAAGATGATGATCAATTCTCGCCGACGACATGACTATATAAAAAGTTTTTGATATACTTACAAGCATATTTATGTTATTTTCTAGAATTGTCCGCTAGGCAGGGACTTCATACATGTATATAGCGAGAGTTAATTTAGGTATTGTTTAAAACTGACGTCCAAGATGGGTCTTTATGTATGATCGTGGATTAATGATTCTTCAACTATATCAAGATTGAGTATTACTGTTGCAAACTATAACACTTTATGATATATATAGATTGAGGCAATAATATAAAATAATTAGCGTCGCTATATATATATATATTAGTAATATAATATATATTATCTATATTTAAGGAACGTTATATATATACGCTTGACCTAGAGCTATATCTTGATTGAAGTCTCTACTAAGTAGAATATGAGGATCAATAATATAAGGGGTATTTCCCTATTATACGGAAATCCAATATCTATAAGAGTGAGAGGTGAGTATCAAGATATTCTGTACTATCGTTATCTACAGTTGATTTGCCCCATTTAAACTTATCGATAGTTATTTTCTAACTTTTTGTTTGTCTCTTTTTTTTTTTTATTTCTTTAGTATATATAATCTAATTATTTTTTATTCTGGTCTGTCTTATATTTATTTTGTATATTTTTCCTCTCATTAATGCAACAATCCTCAGCCCCTCATGTATCCAGGGAACTACCACTCCATCAGGGCATAAAGTCCAACCCGCCAGTTGCCGATTTTCAAAAGGAAGGCGAGGTCAAAAATCGACAAAATACTTAAAAAAAAAACAAAATAGTAAATAAAAAAATTAACATAGATAAAACCTAAAATAGAATTAGTTGTGGACAGTAAGAACAGACCCAGAATTTTTTATATCCTGTCTCCTTGTCTCTTAAACGGCGCCGCAGAATTCCCTTGCTTTCAACCTGGTGGGCGGCTAGCTGATCTCTGTAGGGTCACGGCGAATTTAATAGAGTGAAATTGTAAATGGTTGATAGGCGGCTGGAATAATAAAAGACGAGTGCAAAAGAGGCACTAGATTTTCCAGCCTGAATCCGCATGCCTAACAACAAAACACTGGGTTTTTGTATTGTGACTTCCCTGAGATTAACGTAGAGTGTATGTGTATCCATACAACGAAGTTCGGAATAGGCCTTTCGTGAGAGTCTCTCTTACTCAAGATATTGTGCAGCGGACGATATATATTATACAGTCATCACGAAGGAAGACGATAGGGTGCACACATGCGGCCCATTATCTGCTACTTACGAGGGCGACGCTGCCGGATTGTCGCCATATCGTGTATGACATCTTAGGGAAGGCAAATAACTGCAGTAGGTCAATCTCCACGTCCATGGCTTGGTCATCCTGAGCACCTTCCCGTTCGTAAATACCTAATATAGAAATATGAGACTAAAGGAGAGGGTTCTAAGACAACGGCGTCCGACAAATACTGACCTCAGCGAAAGCAGCCAAGAGTGTAGATGTATCGAGAGGAGTATCAAGGTCTCTCATTCATGCAGGAATTCGTAAGTAAATGGATATGTGACCTAGGCATTCAACATATCCAATGTTAATATAAGGAGAACCTTCCTTCGCATCGAAGACCTGGAGGGTGAACATCGTTCTAAATTTCCACACTCGATATACACAAGGAAGGGTGGAAAACCACTGTTGTGCCGTATCCCGACACCTGTCGCTCATAAATCACACTGTGAATGACAGCTACTAACTAATGGTGGGAAACAGTATTACTATCGTTCACATAACAGTGTCGTGGCGAGTAATAAGACCGCGTTTTTATATAATACAATGGGGCATTCATCCGTCCTGAGCTGCAGGTATAACGGAGATAAAACAGTTTCAACTAACTGTAGCACGGTGGGTTGTGTGCTTATCTATAGTGAAACCAGTAATCCTACCAAGAATTAAGCGTCGTTTTTTGAAGGGAGTCCTTTCACGTGTTTACCCTTTTAAGGACCTCTGATTTATGTAGAAAAGGGCGTGAGGGTGAGTTCATTAACCCACACCTGCTCATGCTGCATCCTACTGATAGATCCTCGCATCAGACTAAAACACCATTTCACTAATTAATGTTTAGCTATTCTCGCACCTACGGACCCCTAGCGAATGTTATGATGAACTGTTATTTTACAGCTATGTACAAGGGTGTAAGACCAGGGAGAGGTGCCGTCACAATGGGATGATACAGGTTTAGTTTTTTGGTTGTTGTCTGGAAAGGAGATAAGAATTAGTGAGAGAGAGGGAGTGCATATAATATAAGAATTTGTCGATGTTGAAACATATCTATTTTCCAAAATAACAGTTATGTTTGAATACTTTCATTTCAGCGGAACCAAGTATTTCGTTACCCCACTGAGATAAATTCCACTGCATTTGTATCCCAGTTGAAAGAAAATAGATATACGTATTAATCAGAATAAGATGTGCTCTAGATACAGACGAGAAAGCAACCTCTAGATAATACGAGACGAGGGAGAGCGCCAGTTCGAGGAGGATATAAAAAATATGAGTGCGCATGTCAGAATGAAATGGGAGAAAGGTGGGGTGATGGGTTTATCATCTTGCGCATACAGGAGTGGAAACAGTAGTATTATTGGGAAGAGTTCAGCGAGCTAAGAAGATGATCGTTGATAGAAAAGAAGCAATAAAGTTGGAGAGAGAAACTAGAATATATACACTCCCAGTATTTAACTTGGGAGGAACGAGCCGTGCACATTTAAGTATAAGAAAGGAGGAGAGGTTGCTTCCATCACACGGCAGGGATGACGTTCAACGGCAGTGCAAATGGGAGAAATCGACTGTTGAACTAGAAGGAGGAAAAAACATGAAATGAGCAAAGAGAGTTCAGCATAAAGCGCAAGGGAAAATTCCAAAAATAGGAAAGTAGCCTCTCACAGAGAGGGTAGCGTGACAGCATCGTTCACCTTATAAATGTTACCACATGTCAATAGCTTTAGATATGTTGTCTCAGCGTCTACAGGCATAATATTTTTTCCAGTAATATATAAGCAGGGCAAGACGTACACACTTCACGCATGACTTGATACCTGTAACGCAGGCAGAAGACCATCAGATGCAGTGAGATAGGAAAGGATATTACCAGTTGACCTCGAGCTCCGAAAGCCATACTGACGATCTCTGAAAGAGGGTTAATGAGATTCTATTAATATGATTCGGGTAATGAGAGGTTCAAGGAAATGTACATTCATTTATTCTCTGACCCAAGATAAGAATCAAGTTCTTTGATCCAATTAGAAATTTAGAAAAGATCATGAGGAGTGCCTACCTTTTTTGGAATTGGCTAGAACAGAACAGCGGCTTGAACGCAAGGCAGTGAGAAGATTGAGGTGATAGTAATTAAGTGTGGTCATAGGAGTAGAGTGTATGAAAAGAACGGAGGAGGGGGGGCGGCATGCTTCATGTGTATTTGGGAGATTAGAAGGCTCACATCTCCTTCAAACTGGGTGCCATCCAGGTGTGTATAAATGGCTCTCATGATTTGTGGGTGGACACGTTTGCCGCCCTACGTTCAAACACGGAGCACCGCTCCGATATAATCCATGTCTTTCTACGTATACAGGTCCAACTTGTCCAATGATCACTCCCGACTGCAACTGAGCTAATCTGACAGGGCGACTTTTAGGAGACTTTGAGAGCGAGAGGCATACACCTGGGCAGCTTGAAAGGCGAATAATTTGATGACACCAAGGAGGAGGGAGCCGGAATCGTCCTTGTGGATTGAGCAAATTAAGATGAAGGACAAATAGAAATAAGTAATTGTATCACTAAAAATAAGAGATATAAGCTTGTGGTAGAAAGATAGATAGATAGTTATATATATATATATATATATAATATATATAATATATTATAGCAATAGTAAGAACCGTCAGAACGGATTATAAGAAGTGCTGGAGGAAAGGTACAGATTACCCGTAAATTTACTTGATTTCAATAAAGGAATCTTCTTTTGTAGTCAAAGTAAGAGGTATCCAAGTAAATATTTTTATTATCCGAATAAGTAAGAATCAAGAAAGGGCTCACAACATAGAACATCTTTCTTTAGTGAAATGATGAACTCTTGGCAAGTCAAAATAAAACTATATTATATAGTAGTATATAATATATATATATATATAATATATATTATATAATATTATATATATATTATATATATTATATATATATATATATTATATATATCTAATATATATAATATAATATATATATTATATATATTATGTGTGTGTGTTGTATATATATATATTATTTAAATAAAATATATGTATATGTATGTAAATATTTGATATTATAATATATATATATATATATATATATAATATATAATATATATATATTATAATATATATAATATATATATATATATATATTATATATATACTATATATAATATAAGTAAAACTATATGTATATATTTATATAATATAATATATATATATATACTAATATATATATAGATATATATATATATTATATTATATATATATATATATATATATATATATAGTATATATATATATGATATATAGTAAATATTATATAATATATGATTATATATATATATATATATAATATATATATATATATATTATATATTATATAGTATATATATATATATATATATATATATATTATATATATATATATATATATATATAATTTATATATTAGATATATATAACTATATATACCTATTATTATTATATATATATATTTTATATAATATATATTATGATAATGAATCACCTCTACTATATATATACTAATGATATATATATAATATATATTATATATATAATATAATAATTATATATCGTATATAAACCACGATAATGTAAGTTTAAAATATTTATATAAGTTGCTCACCCTTGGCGTAAAATACTTGATCATTTAAGTTACATTGATAATATTCGAGTTGTTATTTTCAATTTCTAACGCACGGATGATATGTTATTTTTCTTCTATCATCGATTTGTAATTGAAGTATTTATTTTTTGCAGGTTTTTTTTTATTTAAATGTAAGACTTTGAGGTTTCATAAATTCTTAACTTGCAGTCAGCTGAGAGAAAGTTATGGTTAAGTGTTTAAAAGTAATTGAATTTAACGGATCTGTGGGCAAGGTTGTAAAATTAAAGTCGAGAACAGTGGTTTTCATCAACCCTAAATTTGTATCAAGTTGAAAAATTCAAACCAAAAGTTTTTTTAAACTTTCTTCAAGAAAGATCTCTTCAAGAGAACTTTCAAACTACCACCCTATGACGGGTCGACAGCAAAGAATGATGTATGAAGCTACTAGAACCAGTTCCATTTTCTCTCTCTCCTCTCTCTCTCATCATCTCCAGGATCTCCTCTTCTGCTTCGCTCTCTCCGTCTCTTCCTCTCTCTTTCTTCTTCTCGTTCTCCTCTCTCCTCTACTCTCTCATTCTCTCCACTCCTTCTCTCTCCGTCAGATCTCTCTCTCCTCATCTCTCTCTTCTCTCTTCTCTCTATATATAATCCCTATATATATATATATAATACTATATATATATATATATATATATATCTTATATATATAATATATTATATATATAAGTATATATATAATAATAATATATATAGTATATATAGCATATATATATATTTATATATATAATATACAATACACCGGTGAAAATTATAACTAATTAAGGTTTCTCCGACTTCTCAAGAGCCCTCTTCCAAGATTCCCATTAAGTTTAAGGGTAAATGATTAAGGGGAAAATTGAAAACTTCAATTCAAACCCAATGAATAAAACAATCAAATTTCCAATCTAATTATAAAAAAAAAAACAATCACTTGATTAATACGAAATAAAATAATAGGACTACTTTTAATTAAAAACCTTAAAACACAAAAGCATACACAAGAACGAGCCTAAAAGCCAGGAATATAGGTATATATATTTATATATAATATAATTAATATAGTATATATTATATAATTATATATATATTATATAATATATATATATTATATATATCATTATATAATATATACTAATAATACTAATATACACGTGGCGGCATCGTCTACATGGGCTCGCAAGAGCTGCAGGAGGTCTTCTCCAAAATTGATAAAAATGCCAGGCGTAGGATGTTGATAGAAATATGAAATTTTTGTCAACAAAAAGAAATTAATATTTGAATTTATTTAACTTAATACTGAAAAAGTAGTAATCAAATAAAGAAGAAATTGATAAGATATGCTTTTCGATCAGAAATCCAGAGAAACCATTTGTAAGACAGTGTTTTCAGGAAATCCAATTATATAAATATGGTTCTCTATTTTTATTCCGCCCCTAAAAATAAGCGCCAATTTGTTTAGTTCTTGTAAAATAACGACGAGATATGGGCACTTAAAAAAAATAAAGAAAACATAAATTCTATAAGTGAAGTTTTTATAAAGTTCGCTAAATTTGGTATTATAGGAGAAATTGTCAAATAGCAACTTGGAAATCTACTCTCATTGTAAAATTATTTCAAAATTTTTAGGTGGTTGATACAGGTTTGTCCTTTGTAATGTTCCTTTTTAACTGGCTATATAAAGGAACAAAAAGTCAGATTAACTCAAGGTTTATATTCGGTATAATAATGAGAGTGTTTTTTGTGGTTTCTTTTTGTTTTTTGTGCGGAAAAATATAACAGTAAAATTATAGAACCGATGAATAATACCGGTGTTGTCAATATATTATATATATATTACTATAATTATATATATATATATATATATTATATATATAATATATATATATCATATATATATATATATAATATATATATATATATATATAGTATTTATAATAGGTAGTTAAAGTGCTATATTTTGGAGGGAAACTGAATTCTGGGAAAATCCTGGGAATTCCTGGAAGGATTCCAGGATTTTGGAAAGTGGTTTCCAGTTTCCAGGACCTAGGAAACTGGAAAGTAACTGGAATTGAAATTTAGTAATTCCAGGATTTTCTGGAATGGTATGTTGTTCCAGGATCCAGGAACTGGATCCTGTGAACTGGAATATTATAATATATATATATATTATATATGTAATTATTATATAATATATATATATTATATATATATATATATTATATATATATACCTATGTACAAGCTTAGAGAATATGTACATGCTTAGAGAAATACGTACATGTCCCTTAAGAGAATCCGAGTTCATAGCAAGAGCCGAGAATACACCGCAACACACCCGCCCGCGCACCCCCAGCTCACCCCCGCCTATATCATATATATATATATATATTATAATATATATATATATATATATATAATATATAATATATAATAATATATATATATATATATATATATATATATATATATATATATATATAAACTGCCGGACAAAATTACGCACAATCATACACGCGTGCGCGCGCATACAATCATATGTAAGTAAATTCGGCTTTTCGCGCCGGCGCCGCCAGAGCAGAAGCCAGGACATCCTCGCTGTTCAATCGCTGGCATTCGACTAAATAAAATGAAGGGAAAATAGGAGGGGAGAGAAGGAGAGAGGGGAAGAGAAAGGAGGGAAGAGAGAGGGGGTATAAGAGAAAAGGGGAATTGAACGCAGAGAAGGAAATCTCACCTTTATAGCTTTAAGCCTAAAAGTGTAATGTATCAGCTGTCATTATAACGCTAAAGAACAAATGGCCTGGGAATCCACGAGGGGAGAGATTAAAAAATTTTAAAATATACCTTTTTAAGTCCCTATAGATAATTTATGAACGCGTAAATTACACAATGACCTAGGGAAGATTTGATAATTTTACCAAGCTATTAACAAAAGGGTTTTTTGGATACACTCATTTGTTTAAAATAATTAACCTTTGGTGTGCAAGTGTAAATTTTATTTAACGGACAGTTAAAAGAAACAAAGAATTTTATTCCAGATTACACACGAATGTGCCCTATAGTACACAACAAAACATAGAAACATTTTTCTATTTGATAATTATTATCTTAAGCCTCACGAGACAAATATTATTATTATTATTATTATTATTATTATTATTATTAACAATTACTTTTAATATACTTTAATTCTTATTATTAATTAATTTTTCCTTATTCATTAATTTTTTTTCTTTTAATCATTTTTTTTTCTTTTTCATTTTTTCTTTTTTTTTATTTTTTGTATAATTTATTATTAAAATATCATCGCAAATAAATATAAAAGGTAAGGAAATAAGCATATTAGTTTTTTTTTTCTCATTATCGTTTGTTTCTATTTTTTTTTTTTTATTCAATTTCATTATTAAGATAGAAATATAACATTTATTTTGTACAAATAACACATTTACCAATTTTTATATATTTATACACTATATAGTATAGTTATATATTATATATTATATTATATATATATATAAACATATATATTATATATTATATATTATATATATATATATATGATATATATATATTATATATATATTATATAATTATATACTTATATATAATATATATATATATATTATATTATTTATAAAAAAACTTTCTTGTACACAAGGAAACATTAGTATAGAGGTTCGAGAGGACCTCTGTATCCAAAAGGAATAGTTCGAGCAGTGTTTATAATAAGAGCCCTCTTTGTTGAAGTCATTCTCAGTTTCTTTGTTCCTTTTCTGATTGATACCTCGCCCTTCTTAGTAGCCCTAAAAATCATTGAAGGAGTATTAACTTCTCTATATCGACCGCTTGTATTCACATACGGCTTATCTGAATCATCTAGATTGAAAACCATATTATGAAGAGTGGGAGCTCCTTCCTTTTCTTCTCATTTGGTTTAAAATAGCAATTATCGTGTTGGTGTTGAAATTACATCTATGTCCACTTATTTTTTTATCAAGTCGTTGTAATACGTCTTCAGTCACACGATAAAATAGACCATTTATGATTACTCCTCTCGTACGGATTTTCGTCTTTCATGCATATCTGTAAGACGTGACTTTATACAACACTTTTGTTCCAGGAATACCTAAGAGAGAGTGCAAAATTGATTTCATAATCCACTTATTCCTCTCAATCAATCATTGAACTTACAGTTCTAGATTTCGCCACTATATCTCTCACTTACGACTTTCAGAATATATGATCCAGATTCGGGAAATATTCGAGGTGAACCAGCGCTATCCGCAGTAATATAATAATATACGAACGTAGCGTATCAAGATTATAGAGTCTGCAGGGGTTAGCAACAGAACAAAAGGCTGTTGCGAGTCTGTATTACCTAGCTACGCCTTCTCGCCGTCGCCCCTAGCAATCTTACATTGGTTCGTACATGTCAAATATCACACAAAAGAGAAAAGAGAAACCTTTCCTATTTTCGGGTACAGAGCTAAATACTTTTTTTAGCTAACAAAGATGCCAAGAATCTGTATTCATGCAGTATAATATATAATATATTACTCGTTGACCAAGTTTTTTCCATGAGTCTGTATTAAAGGTTTTTGACTCTTGTCGTGAGTGCTGTAAAGTTGAATCATAGCAGCGAAAGCTATTGATTTTGTATATGACGCATTTAGCAGTATGTTTTATAATAATATGCAGTAATAGCCGTTTGTATTCATAGGAACAATAACAATTATACTATATGTTTATTTGTCACCAGCAATATTATCAACTAACATTTATTTCATAATTATATCTCACCTCAAATTCGGACTTGCTATTAACCAATGCCTGATATACAGTATATTACACTCGGTCGAAGTCACTAAGAGTTGAACAATAATAATAAATATATGTATGTTCCATTCATGTAGCAATGCTCGAGTTCTTAGCCATTTTGCCATTTCTTGTCTCTCGACTAGACCATGAAGAGATACTTAAGATTCGATCTACGGACATTGCAAATACAAGGCGATGACACCCAGGGTTTTGTTCTCGGCATTTCTTGATTATTAGTTCATCATTGATCTACTAGTTTAACCACACCTCCGGCTAATTCAACCTCTTCGATTCATCCTTTTCAAAACTTCTAACGAGCACGCGTTTTTTCGATGAAAGAGTTAGTGCAAGTTCAGGAATTACAGCGAGAGGACCCGGTGACTACCTTTCAGGGTACCCCACGAAACTGTAAGGGTCAGTTTTCCATTTGAGTGATAGAGGACTTAAATCACTCGTAGTTTCTGTGAATCAATCGAGATCTTATGTAGATGTGTTGAACTTATGCCACAGCAATTATCTATTTACGAGTCTTTCTTTGTTCATTCACTGTAGATTCCTCTGGCTTTTATTTACAACAGTAAAAAGACCAATTTTCGTTCGGGTGTTTGGATAAAAATAGCACACACTGTTATTATCTTTATATTATATGACAGTTGATCTAATCAGTACGTGCGTCTGCCGAAAACATTCACTGCCATAAGGGACTTTATTACGCTACAGTATCACATATAGAGGTAAAATAATAAAATATAATTTAATTCACTTTCTTTATATACCTCCCTGGAAATAAAAGTAATGTATATTAGTTTTTGAGAGAGGTAAATATAAATATAACGCTATTAACGTAAGCTACCACCGTTTTATATATATAAGTATATAATAATATAATATATATATTAATATAATATATACTAAAAATTAATATATTCTTTATCAGTAGCATGTTTCGCTTATATAAATATCAGAGAATAATTGAACTGATCAGAAACTGGACTTATGCCATATATATATATAACATAAAGTTTCTTATTCTTTTCGGGATGCCGTGTTAAGGTGTAAACTCTTGAGATATTTTTTAGTAATCACGAATGAGTATGGTTACCAAATATGAAACGTATGTGAAATCTAAAAGTAAAGCCCAAAAATTTATATATCTAAGGGCACGCTGTGGAAGACGGGAAATAAAATAAGATGCAGATATAGGGTTCGGTAAGTTACCCACTCACTGAACTTCGATACAATGCACAGTGCGTCAAGCCTAAGTCTAATAATAGAGGATCTAAATTCATTGGCGAAAGCAACTTAGACTCGTTCGCCTATCCTATAAGTGTAACATTATAGGTTACACCGTTTCTTCTAGGGACAGTTCCTGTTTCCTTTCCTCGAATTTTACCTGTCCTCTTCGTCAGGTGTCAGTACGTTAGAAGGTCTGTTATAACAATACACTGATCCACAAGCATGTTATTTTGATGAATTCGTACAATTGTAAGTAAATATCAAATGATTATATATCGCTCTGGATTTTTTCTCGGTCCAATACACTTTATTCTTATATTCTTTAAAAAATTTCTAAAATTACTGCATAACTACTCACTAAGTAAAACAATTCTAACAGCAAAATAATGCGTTATAATTTCAAAGCCGCTCTATTTTGTTGTACTTCTTCCTGCATCATTGAGGGTTTATTTCTAAAATAGCCTGATGCGAGTACTAGGAGACAACGGAACGGTCTATGTTTAAAGGTAGCTTATGCCATCCTCCGCACTGCTGATGCCAGGCCTGGATACCACAATACTCTGAGTCATCAAAGATGACATCCATTATAGAGAGGCCACAAAATAAATGCACTCTCGTAAAGGGACACAAGTACAATACACAAATAGCGTTTCTTTTTCCACTGTCTAGCATCCTGGGTGGGCAGGTTACGGAGCCTTATCCATTTGCGCAGTCGGTATGTCCATCTCTGTTACCATGATCCCTGTGGGTTTTTGGGGCAGCTTGGTTTGATCTGTAATTGCTTGATATCACTGGTTCATGAGCAGTGCTACAAAGGCTTAACTTCTCCTATCTAATAGCTGGGGTGTTATCGGTTACAATTAACAACAGGACACTCTGCAGTGTAACCGTACTACCGGGATGTCGTGGTTTTTAGTTCATTATAAATTTAGGAGACCTCCTCGGGCTCTTGTATAGGTGTCATAAGGCCGAATGGTTGGTAATAGTGACCCCATTACTGTGGCTCGCGTGGCATGGGTTTTATTGGCTTGTGTGTGCCGAGTTATTAGCTTGTGGTCGTGCTCTATGTGATGTGCACTGAGTGTATTCAGGTTGCGTTAGTGTCTCACTGAAGGCTGACGCTGGTTATAGCATTGAAAATAGTGTGTCGGAATATGGGGTTTGTGGTGCTTCGCTCTCGTCGTCTGTAGCT